>SCLG01000433.1:20976-97729 GCA_004367875.1 Oikopleura albicans
TCTTGCGCAGAATTATCGAGCAGTTGACAAAACGAACTCCCACTTTCTGGTTCCCAAAACGGATTTGACGGATAAAAATTTGCTTTTGTACATCTCGGGACACCGACGCACGTCGACAGGCACTCTTCACGGGTGATACCGTGCCGTGAATAAAAATTTTCAGTGGAGCAGTAGCGGCTGAATTCTTCGGCAAATTGACACCGTTCATCCGCTTTAAATTATTTTTTTGGATGATTTTCAACGAATAATCTTAATGTACATCACCTAACAGGTTATATTATCTTACCACTTTTTTGACCAAAACGTTAAGAATCTTACGCCTACGCCCTGATTGGTTTTCGTTCCAAGGTTGTATTATCTTATCATTCTTTAGATACTTGAGCTGTAGTTTATTTTGCAATAACCCCTGTAAAAATTTCGAATTACCGCAAACGTTCGTCACAACGGGTCATAGTTTTAACATTTTAGTAACAGCTTATTAAAATTCACATTTAATTGGATTTGAATACAGTCGGTATTATTTTAATCTTCTATAGTTTTCTCGAAAAATGTTTTCTCTCAAATACCGTGGTGCTTACGATTAGAAGAGAACGAAATGTTTACAACTTGTGTAAATTTAACATTTGAACCTTGATTTGCCGACCAAATTTGTGTGATACACCAGTTGTACAGTTATCTTTCGCAAACCATCGCGAAAATGACGAAAGATAACTGTACAACTGGTGTATTACTTAAGTCAATTGTTTTGTTGAAAGTCCGGTTATTTAATCTCAGATTTTGATTTTTTTTCTCTTTTTCATTCATAACCCAAAAGAGATTTAGGTTTTTACCCATGATATTAATCTTGATTAAAATCAATTTGAAAGAAATTCATAGTAAAAAAATATGATGAAAATAGTATTGCGCAATAACTCAGATCTAGGAAAAAAACTAAATTACGTTATATAACCAAAAACCCGTAAATTGGGTTTTAAAACCAAAAACCCTGATTTTGGTTTTAAAACCCAATTTACGGGTTTTTGGTAATATAACGTAATTTAGTTCTTTTCTAGATCTGAGTTATTGCGAAATACTATTGTCATCACATTTTTTACTATGAATTTCTTTCTTCCCAGGAATGTTTTAAGCCTTTCCGCCTACGCACTTACAGATTATCTTACGAAAGTTAGTTTATCTGACCGATTTTTAAGCGTTTATTAAGATAACCTGCTAGGTCGGGTATTTCATGTTTACGTTTCATGTTGTTATACACCATTATGAAATCACTTTATATAATTATTTTGAATTACAATAATGGTAGATTGGTTGATAAAATTTGCCGATGGGTTCAAACATGTGTGAAAAACGGAAACAAATATGACCCCCCCCCAAAAGTTCTGAGATGTCTAATGTGGTCAATTTTCAAGAAATGTATTTTGGTTTCATTGAGCACGCGTGAATATCAAAAATACCAGTTGTCGACTTCTTCCAAGAAGTCCTTATTAAACACGAGCAAGTTACTTAACTAATAATGTATGCTAACAAATCTACTATTGTTTTAATCACGTACAAATGTACGTGATCGATTGAAGATCATAAACATTTATATACAAGTGTATATAAAGACTATCACTGGACTTCAGTCACTTAGTCACTTAGTTGCCAAAACATTTTAGTTAACATTTTTAAGAAGAAGTTCCTCAACGATTTTTTTTGCCAAAATTTGATAGTACAAGTTGGGATTCGGAATAAGTACATTGTTAAATAATTTTGTATTAAACTCTAATTTATTTTAAATTTCTTTTCAGTTTTAAGACTTTTCACCTTTTAATAACATACAAACTCTTAGTTTAATTTCATTGAAATAAATTATGAAGAACTTTATTTGAGAGACTCTGAAAAACTTTGCGAAAATGGAAAATTCAACACGAAATGCCAACAGAAATGAGGTAAATAATAGGTAAATAATAGGTAAATAATAATAGTTTTTTTGAGATGAGAACGAACATCAAATTGCTAGATAGCTGAAATTATAAAATACGTGATGTTAATTTTTTAACGTTAACAAACTTAATTATTTATTATTTTTGGGATTAAAGTGTTATTTAACAGTCATGCGCATAGTCAATTTTTAATTTATTTCTGAATAAAAAGAACGGTTTGTGATAATAAAAAACGGACAACGGATTTTTACGTTTGGGTCCCATAAAGACGAGGTTTAAGGTTTAAAATCACCCCAGTAACAAAAGAAGAACAGGGCTTCAAAATAAAATAATAATCAAAAAAATCCGTTCATTGTTTGGCGCGTTAGAGCAAATTGGGTAGCTAGCTACCCCAGATGCGCATGACTGTTATAGAAAACTCGATGCGCAAGACTGTTATGAACCGTTCTCAATACGACAAAAAAAGAAACCAAAATCCGTGTTTTTGATAGTTCAAATGTTGAAAGTCTTGCCTATTTCGGGAACAATACCCGTTTACAGGCCGAGGACTGTATTATTTTTTATGTAGATAGATGTTTAGAAGATAGAAAATAGGCCTAATTCAACATGAAATAAGTAAATTTTTCAACATTTTAGAAATACTTTGTAAAGTGTTTATGATTTTTGTATTTTAACATGAAAATTGAACATTCATGATGTTAAATAATGAATTCTTATGGACCATTCGTTGATAACTTAAGGATGCGCCATACCCTATTGGCTGAAAAATAAAGTCTCCGAAATGAAGTCGTTTTTTCTTTAAATATAACCCTTATTAATTTGAACTTTTTTCAAATATATTCAAAAAGGTTTGACGGACTGATTTTGGAAGTAATTAAAATGAAGGCCTTATTACAATCTTTGTCTGAAAGGGATCTGAAAAAACAAATATACTGGCTGTGCTTTTATTTAATTTAAATTTTAGGACCGTTTCACTCAGGATCGTATCGATAATTTTCAACGTCTGAAATATGGTCTCTACGGAAAATATGGACGGTATGGAAAGTATGGTCGCTACGGGAAATATGCACGTTACACGCACGAAAATCCACAACCGACAGCGACAATAGTTCCGCAAGACCTTCAAGCCTTACATGGTTATTTTCAAAATACATTGGAATAGTCGTATGGTACTTCAAGTACCTAGTTATATATTTCTGTATGTATTGATATATTTCTATTGTAATCTGAAGATCTATTTCAAAGGACGCTATGAACCGAAGTATCTCAATAAATATAATTTAAGTCAATCCTGTTTAAGATGTTCATACCGTCCAAATTCATAACTTTTTGAATAATAGTGAGCCGTCCTAAAGTATTTTTAAGGACCGGTCACAGGAGTTGTTTACAAAAATAATAGCAAATTACGAAAATAGTTATAAGAAATAAGTTCAAATGTTTTTCATGTTGATTTTGCCCCTTGAATGGCAAAAATTGCCCTCGAATGGTTCTGGTGGTTTCAAGGACCGTTTTTATATACATTTATTTGTAGGAAATGGAAGAATTTCTAAATAATCTCAATAGAAAATGCGCATACGTGATATGTGTTACGATTATTCGTGATTTCGCGCATAAATTAAAGATAAATATTCCGAGCAGGCTGTGTCACGTACGTGATTGACATACGATAAAAATAATAGTCATTAAAACTTAAAGCACTAAATGATTTTCAGAATTGACTGAACTTACTTATGTTTAATGAATACAAATTGTGCTCCATAACTCATAAAACTTAATGGTCAATTTTTACATTTTTTTCAATTTTTTATTCTTTTGTTATAGCTGAATTCACTTATACCTGAGTTGAATTTCAAAAATATTTTTCGTCAAAAATATACATATTTTGAGCCTTACAAATTCTCAAATGTGGGGCTTTTCAGGAAATCGGTCAAACCGTCTCTAAGTTGTATAGGGGTGTGCTTCACCGTGTGAATAATAAATTGTTTTAAATGGCTCCAAATAATTACTCGGTTAAATAAATCGGCCAAATAAGGTCCTTTTTCGGAACATCACAACAGTCTACTACAGTGATGTTATGAAAAACAATTTAAAGTAACCATTAAATGTAACCAAATATACACGTGTCCTAGTTTTTCCGTTGTTTATGAAATTTAGAAATATTATTGAAACGACTTTTAGTGACACCCCTCGAGTGTCATTAACCTGAAGATACAAATAATGCACATATGTTTCAACTTACTTTTTACAACTATAAATAAAGTCGATATTAGAAGCATCCAAATATTCACTCGAGTTTCACTCCTATTTTTCGGAAATACTGAAATTTAAAGCACTATTTTTGTTATTAGACAATACGATATGAGTAGAATCATAAAACTCGTAACTATTGTTCTCGTCATCATTTTCATTACTAATCTGTCACCCAAAGGTAAAAATAAGTTAGCCACATGAAAAATTGTTAAGTGTTTTTCCAGTAATGAGGAATTTTCTTTTCCAATTTCGCTATTATAGTAAAGACGAATTCTGACTCCGCAGAAAAGTCTCAAGTCCAATGTGAACTCGAAAGTCACTTAGAAAGGGTCGTTTTTAGTATATTTATTTTCTGGAATATATAGCAGTAATATGAACACGAGCCATCAAATGCAATATGGTGTAGCACGACCACACCACCACCACCGGAAAGAAAAAAAATTCTAATACCGATGGTGGTGGTGTCATCTAACGCAGGGACACCAACCCGGAGATGTTCTGGTTTTCCGGTTAAACCGGAAGTGGTGTTAAAAAAGTGTGAGGTGACACTTCCGACCGGAAATGTGACTTTCGATTGAAAATGTGACTTCCGACCGGAAATGATACTTTCGGTCGGAAATGACACTTTCGGTCGGAAATAACACTTCCGGTCGGGAAAAACTTTCAGTCAAATGTTCAAAAACCGGAAGTGGAAAATTCCGCTTCCGGTAAAGAAAAAAAAATTGTTTGCGTTTGTTTTTTTATTTAAAAGATTAAATGAAATTTAATTTCATTGCAATGTTTTGCAATAAACAATTATTGCAATAAACAATAAACAATTATTGCATCTCATTGAGAGCCTCCTCGAACAACGTATTATCCGAGAATTTATTCTCGGCCTTTTCGAGCGAGCAGGTCCCTCATCTGTGTCCGATTCGTCGTCGTCAGTTGTTATGTGAGTTGCGTCCGAGTCGGTCTGCGGTTCTGATTCTGGTTCTGATTCCGGTTCTGATTCCGTTTCGGAATCTAGTTCTGATTCCGGTTCTGATTCCGGGTCTGATTCCGGTTCAGTCTCCGGGTCCGACCCAATTCCCTCAACTTCCGTGTACGACAAAATAAGAATCCGGTCGAGCATCGACGGTTCCCTTACCGGTTCCTCTATGTTCTCAAACGTATATTGCTCAATCGGATGTCGGAATAAAAATGACTAATTTTTTTATTTTATTAAACTAAAACAATAAAAATTGATTTCATCATTGTATTGAGGGTAATATTTCTAGTAGTAGCTTTGTTTTTTCTTAACTCGTACAGATAAAGTCTTGGGGTGAAATTTTGACGTGAAGAATGACAATTTTTGGCAAAATGTCTTGTCTCGACTAAATAACCAATTTCGACTGGTTCTAGACTAAATTGGGGCCAAAGATTCCGAAAATGAACTCAATTTCACAAACCAACTGACGTTTGTCCGGTAAATATCGTTTTTTTGGTATAGACTTCTCAAAATTACCGGTTTCGCCCAGTTCTAGAATAGTTCGGAGATTCCAAATCTGAAATTTTTTTTGAACCGACCGATAGTTGTCCGATTAATCTCGTTTTTTTATTACAAAGCAAGATTAAAATTATACATTTTATATATTTTCAGTAACTTTTCGAGCCCCAACAATTCGGCAAACATATTTTTCAATTTTGGACAATATAAATATAAATCGATTACCATTTTCACTCCGGATGACTCTTATATTTTAAAATATTTTTTGATCAATTTCATTAGTTTTTTCCTTCTTTTTTTTCGTTCGAAAAAAAATAAAAAAAAATTTTTGGTTGATTTTGGCTTCTGTAAAAAAATGAATATATTTTCCCCTCCTCAATTGCAAAAATCGATTGTAAAAAAAGACAATAAGATTGTCGCTTCGATTTCCTTTGGAAGTTCAAAAAGAAACAAATAAAAAAAAAGTATGAATAATAAAGGGAAAATTGTACTTTACACGGATTCGATTAAAATATATATTCTCAAACATCAATTGTAACACTTTCCCAAAATAAAAGGTATCACGCACCATAAAATAAAAAAAAAACGAAAAACTTATCCCATAATTAAGGTTTAAAATTAAAAAGGTTAAAGTTTAATTCACAAATTATTTTATTCCTTTTACGAAATTTTCACATCATCAGAGTAAATACAATTACTGACGAAAAGNACCTTACTTGATAAGCCCTTTCTTGGATGTCCTTCTGTACATATCTATTTCCGATCGTAAGTGTCATTTCCGATCGTAAGTGTCATTTCCGACCGGAAGTGTCATTTCCGGTCGAAAGTGACACCTCGCACTTTTTTAACACCACTTCCGGTAAAACCGAAAAACCGGAATATCTCCGGTTTGGTGTCCCTGCGTTAGATGACACCACCACCATCGGTCTTAGAATTTTTTCTCTTTCCGGTGATGGTGGTGTGGTAATGCTACACCATATTGCATTTGGTGGCTCGTGTTAATATTACTTATAACATTGCAACGTTGGTGGGAATATAGGTGTGTTGGCCAACGGATGCAATCGTAAAAATTGGTTGGTTGGCCAACGTTGCCACTACTGGTCTATAACTCTAGTGGGTCACATGTATTCGTATAAGAGTGTGTTAGCATTGGCAAGTAACATATACCATATAACCATATGAGATAACACATTTTTTTCCAAAAAAAGTGTTATTTCATATGTGAATTTTTATCTCAAATGCAAACTGTTGTCCCACTGTGGGACTCCCACATGGGTAGTGCGTAGGTTAAAACCCTGGAAAACTTGAACAAAAAAAAAGTGTTATCTCAAATGCAAATAGGCTTTTCTCTTGATTTAAATTCCAAGTTGACAGATAAAATGAGCCAATGTTTCATTTGGTACGCGTATCATGATATAAAACAATATAATGAAGGAAAAAATCAAAAAATTGTTATTTTTCAAATGATGTTAAAAGAGAGTCGATGAAAATTGGAAGAACTTGGTATTGATTATTTTGACAAAAACAGTTTGTTGTACTTTTTATGTTATCAAACTCGAAAAAAAGTTACTAAGTGTTGACGGATAAAGTGGAAAAAATTTTCAAAGGAGCTAAGGGGACGAGTAGAAAAATTTGAAAAATAACGGGGCGCAAATAGCGGCGGACCTGGTGTGATTTTGTTTTAGCAAGCCTTTGAGCGAACGCCAAACGTTTTGACCATTTGGCCGAACATATATTATATCCAAAAAAAGTGTTATCTCAATTGCAAACTGTTTTTTCACATGGTCAGTGCGTAGGCGGAAATGCTGGAAAAAATAATGTGTCTATTTACACGCACTTCCCCCTGGGAGTTAAGCAATAAAAAAAGGATTTTCATATTTTTGAAAGTCTGAAAGCGATTATTTATTCTCATATTATTAACTTTTAATGGGGAAAATAAAGCCGGATACATCGACGCCACTCTCCGTTCTAGCCCTGATTCAAAATATAGAAAAACTAATAGGTTTTAAAAACAGATGATAGGATCAGCCAAATCTGCTAACGCGACACAGAGTAAAAAATTATATATTTGCGCCTGTCTTGTTTACGTAATATATGAGGTCATTTTTGGATGCATTTAACTGCCAGTCAAATATCATTCACTTTTTAATGAATTATATATCTCTATTTAGTCCAGGCGCAATATTTTATTTTTTGTTCTTTGCGCGAGAGAAAAGACATCTATTGTTGAGAAAGTACACAGTTTTTTGACTTCTTTGAATTAATTATGGAGGTTCACTTCAAGCTCTGAAAGTATTTTTTTGTTCATGTTGACGTCACTTCTTTTAGAGAAAAAAAAATAAGCCATGACCACCAAAAAAGTGTAAAAAAACTTATTTAAGGCACTTAAATCTTGGCAAAAAATGGCCATTTTCGAGGCCCAAAATCAAATTTATCACGTGACTCGTTGAACTTGGCCTTGATTTTCCAAAAATATTAAAATCTAACTTTTCGAGACGAACATTTTGGCCAAAACAGTTTTTTTCGAAAAAATTTGGTGGTCATGGCTTATTTTTTTTTCTTTTACTGAATATTTTACACTGAGATGCAGTGTAGGAAATGGGAACGGGATCTCTGCTAAAAAATTAGCTTTCCCGTTTCCTACACTGCTGAGATGTATTCGAAAGATTTTTCAAATCGAATTCTGCATCAAATTTGGGCACAGTCGATGTGATGAGATTTTAAAATGTCTTAATTTGAAGTCCAAACGGGAAAATGGAAAAATTAAATCGTCAGCGATTAAATTATTAACTTCCGATTATCAAGATTGGCGGCAAATTTTATGATTTTTCTAAACAAATCGACAACAGTAAAATTGAATATTTTCTCAATTGGACGCAATATAACGTAATTATGAGCCTTAATTTATTTTTCTAACTGTGCTATCGGTGAGCTATTTTGAAGAGAAAAATATTGTGAAAAATTATTTGAGATAATTTAAAGAGTTGGCGAACTTTGGTTCTTGACAAAGTTTGAAGTTGAGAATTAACAAATAAGACATAAAACTCAAAAAAAACATGTATATTATTCCCTCTATGATATGCTAGAAATCTTTAACGTTTACTTAATTTTTTAATTTTTTGTAAACGGTTTAATCGAATTAATTCTAGCTCTATACTATATAGTTTATAGCTGTCTTTTGTAATTTTAAAAATATACCCTTGCGTCGTTATGAAGTCAGTTCGCTCTGACAGTAAAAATAAATTGTTCCAGTTTGACCCGAGGCGTCATTTACAGGGGGTGTGCGTATTAAGGGTCGGTTAACGATTTTTGAAAACCGATCCTTATTAAGCACACTGGCCCTTATTTAGCACACCCAGCATTATGCTAGTTTAGTGTTGTAACCTGATGGGAAACAATGATAAAGTCAGCGACCCTTATTTGGAGCAATAATATTTTTTATCGAAAAAAGGACCCTTATTTAGCACTACCGACCCTTATTTAGCACAAGCGACCTTTATTTTGCAGGCCCTTATTTATCACCCCCTCTGTATAGTTTTTTTTTTATCATTTTATACGCCCTTTTTTTGACTATACGCCTTAGGCTCCGACCTTTAGTACCAAAGAATATACCAAAATTACCAATATTAATAATTTCTTGTAAATTTGGAGAAGTCGTGGTTTACGCCCGCTAGTGCATCTAATAAACAAAATTACAAAAAACGCATTTACTAAATGGACCGCTGTTTCAACAAATACGAATAAAATGAAGAAAGTTTATGGTTCATACAAATTTTATAATTTTGCTTTTCAAGAAATACATGTTGACTTGAGGGGTGAACTCAGATTATTTCAGTTATTGTAAAATTCGGGTTTATTCGATGGCAGACCATGTTTTTGTCCCTTACAGTCGGCTAATTTTTTGACAAATTTAGTGAGCTTTAATTTTCGGAGACATAGATTATATATTTGCATGGCGATTTGTTTGTAGCGAACAGCAAAATGTTTGCAATGTCTTTGATGATAGGAAATATTTAATAATCATATGTCTCAAGACAAACACCAAGCCTCGTCTGTGTTTTCGTCATTTTCCAACGTACAGTTTTCTCTGACATTCTAAATACTGAATATCAAGAATACAGGTAAAACATCTGTTTTAACTCACAAGGGGAAGTGCGTGTAAACNCTCTACAACTTGGCTTTACCAGTTTTTTGATTTATTGCGAATTATTGTGAATTTTTTAAGTGCGTGTTTATTTACACGCATTTTCCCCCTACGGGTTCCCAAAAAACTCCTTCCCCTGAGAGTAAAGAGAAAAAAAGGGAATTTTTACATAATGTCAATTTACATAATGTCAATTTGACACAAGTTCCGATTTTCGCTTACAATCGGCGTTATAGATCATTTGGTATAAATTTACGTCAGTTTTTTCAGAAAAAAAATTATTTCAAATTGAGATTCGCTCAGCGCACTCGCGAACCAAAAATGGCTTAGCATCTGTATTACCTCACCCTGTACAAGTAGATCTCAAGTGTATAAACGCAATTACAGTCTGAATTTCTACCTATGTTACATGTATTTTTAATTCGAATAAGAGAGAAGGTACACACAAATGTTTGAACCACCCTAGGTCGGCTCGCTATAGCATTTAATTAGTTGGTAAAAAAGTCTGCAAACCACATTCTATCGGATTCCAGTATCGCAGAGATGTAAAAGTCCATTTTTATGAAAATGTTTGTGAAAGAAGTTTTCATGAACCGTATGACAGCGCTCCGACTGCAAGGCTTTGAGCAATTTTCCTATGATTTGTTACGCTATTATGACGTCACCGTTGGAGTCTGAGCGCTGTCATAGGGAAAATGTTTTTATGTAAATGTCAGAAGTTTTTATTTAAAATCTTAACTCCCAGGGGGAAGTGCGTGTAAATAGACACGCAACGTGTTTTTTCGTCGATTTAAGGCATATGGAGGCCCNGAGCCACGTAAATTTGCAACAGCACACCCTGTGTAGCACCGGCGCATCGGGGTTAAACAGCTCTCTAGGAGGCCCTGGTGGCCCAAATCAATTTCTGAATAGTAAGATCGACGTAGTTTGACGAGCTCTACAACTTGGCTTTACTAGTTTTTTTGGAATTATTGCGAATTAATGTAATTTTTTTAAGTGCGTGTTTGTTTACGCGCATTTTCCCCCTACGGGTTCCCAAAAACTCCTTCCCCCTAAGAGTTAAAATTCAAAACTTTCACGTAACAATCTCAAAACAATAAAAAAATTGACGAACCGTTATATTCTCTGAATGTTGTCTCGCAAAAATATTTCTAATATTTTGAAAATTCTAGCAAAACTTTTACATCTCTTCGATGGCGGTTTGCGAGTTTCATCAATATTTTTCAATCTTGCTAATTTTTTTTTCTTTTTTGAAATCTCATCACATAGGTTGTCCATATTCCACCTACAATGTTCTATAAATCGTAAAAAATCGTTTGCTACGAACTTGTCAATGTACCTGTAATGTCTAAACAAAGCAAAAAAAAAGATAAATTAAATAAAAATGGCATTGCGCTAATTGATTAATAGATTGATTTTCTAATCTGGAGAGAGAAACGATGTCACCGAAAAGATCCAGCCCAGAGATAAATTACTTTGAAGGAGTATGAGCCTGTCCTCAAGCAGAACCGATAGCGACCTTTTTATCAACATCGGATGCGACGAAGATGAACACAGTTTCGGAATGAGGTAGCACCACTTGGACTGCACCACTAAACCAGTTATTTTAACACCAAAAATGTTCAAAAAGTGTTAAGGTACAGGGTGAGGTAATTTAGATGCTAAGCCGTTTTTGGTTCGCCAGTGCGCTGAGCGAATATAAGTCACCAAAAAACGGCTTAGCATCTATATTACCTCACCCTGTAATGGAATGTGTTAAAAATTTTGGTGTTAAAATAAGTGTTTAAAAAATTTCCTACAAAAAATATATGTTAAAAAGTCGGTCCCCTACTTTACTAAGACCTACAGATGCATAGCCTGTCACACTTTGAAATGCTATTTAAATTAAAATTAAAGCATTGACGAGTTGAAATCGCCGTTCGTGTAGGTTATAAAAATTAAATGACTGGAATTTTTTTTAACCTACACGAACGGCGATTTCAACTCGACAACGCCTTATTTGGTATCAATTATTTGGTACCAATTGGGTATCAATAATCGTTTTGTTGTTGAAAGTCGAAAACTTAGACTTTGTTTTAACTAGGGTTACTTGTCGCAAATTTTTAAGCAAAAAATCATTACCGAATCCATTTTTTCAAATTTGTTTCTTTATTTAAATTATGATTTGCAAGATTTCAAAAAAAAGATTACCAATTGCTATCCGACTAAGACGAAGAGTTCACAAAGATATACGACGGTATTGGATTAGAGGTAATGTAATAAATCTTCTATTTGTCCACCCCATATAATTAAGTCTTTTCTAATGTCCGTTTAAAAAAGAGTTTCCTGAGTGGACAGTATTATACGCTTATAATAATATAGTCTACTAATCTGATTATCTTGAATTATAATAAAAATTGATTGTGAGTTCACCAGACTTTTGCATAGACTTAGGTGTGCGCAGACTTAAACAAAATATTTTACCCACTGGTAGAAGTGGGCAAATCGAAAATTTTGCGAAAAAAAAACTGGCAAGGCCAACTTGAAGAGCTGGTGAATTTGCGCCTATTTGGGACCTATTCCGACGTGAGCGTAAGTGGTAAAAGTGGTCTAAAAAAAAGTCGTTCTTTGGCGTAGGTTGAACATTTCAGACAACTCTCTAGGGGGCCCTAGTGGTCCAAATTAAATTGTGAATAGTTTGATTGACTTAGTTTCACGAGCTCTACAACTTGGTTTTACCAGTTTTTTTTTGATTTGCGATTTTTGATTTTTGATTTGCGATTTGCCCACTTTTACAATATATACCACTACGTGCACAATATCTACAATCTGAAACGCTTTCTGAAAATTGTTGAACGGATTTGAATAAGAGAGAAGGCCCTGTGCAAGACGTTACTCACCTTATTTGCGTTTCATGTCGGCTTTAATCCTTAAGTGTGTTTTAGTGAGAGACCTATTAAAATTTGTATTACCGACGGTACTGTGCTAGGGTTTTAAATTTGGGCAAATTTAGCGTTGGGTTGGGGCAGTATTGACAAAATTGTGTTGAGTTGGCGTTGAGTTGTGGCCTTATTCAAAAATTAGCGTGGGCGTTGGGTTGGGCGCCCCGTACGCCCCGACTCTGTATCGCCCCATGTGCCCCAACAGTTTGCAGTATAAAGTACCGTTTGACAACCCAGTATAATTTGTTGTTCACCGCCTTATATTAAAGGAGATTCGTCAAAAACAATTCAAATCTCGTTTCATTTTTGAATATTTACAATACGTTTTCTACGAGTTTGGTGTCAATTTGTTTTATGACGGAATTACATGTGCCATTTACTTTGATATTTTTATGAGTCGTCAAAGAATAGCGTGATTTTCGGTATATTTTAGAATGAGGGCCAGATTCGTCTTAAAATAAGAGCACATTATATATTTAAGATTTGTTTTTGTTGAAGGATTTTTGATTCCAAAAAAACAAAAAAAAAGTCATCTTGGTTCATTAGTATTCGTTCACACAATAGTCGCGGTCTCAAACTGCCTACGGGGCAAGTCTGTTTACTCATGCTGCTTATAACTCACTGCAGGATTATTGAAATTGAGTAAATTAGTAATTTATTAAAATGAGTTTCTTTTTGGTTTTTTGGCCAGGCTATTAAAATATACCAGAGAAATTTCATTCTGAGCATCTTGATCATATAATTTTGATATCATTGGATCTGCATTTGACATTTTTGGGTGGTGTTTTTGTTTTTAGGTTGTGGAAAAGAGAAATAAGCCCTAATCACAATTTTTTTTTCGAAAAATATAATTTGGTCTTACAACGTATAATTTTGAAGTCAAATCAAATTTATCATGGGACTTGGTGAACTTGAGCCAAAACTGGATAAAGACACTACAATCCAGTTTTCAATTTTACGTCGAATGGCAAAATTACTTAATTCGGAAAAAAATTTGTGGCTATGGCTTATTTTTCCCTCCCTTGAGCAAAATGCTTGATTCAAGCACGTAATTTTAAATGATCATGTAAGGCTCGGGCGGTAAACGTTGACCGGTCAAGTCAAGTTTATAATAAACGGTTTATTACTTTACATCTGGATTTATGAAGGTTTATTTATGTTTGAATTCACCGACTAGCGACTGTTTCTCACTTCTTCATTTTTCTATACAAAAAAGTCATTTTCTGTTCTGGTGCGGTCCTTTAAATTATGAAAATACAAGCACAAATTTTAGTCTGGTAGAGCACATTAACCACATTTCAGTAACTGAATACATTACTAGTTTAAATATTTAGTACTTACTGTCAGACGGCCAAACGTCATCGAAAATTTAAGATGATAATTCAATGAGCATGACACATTATGAAACTCAAATTCCATAAAATAAGTTTGCTATCCGTATAGGCCGTTCAAATGGAATATGCACAAACAAGGATCCAAAAAGATAAAATATATACTAATTTCTCACATAAAAACATAATATGAAACGAAAAATGGAGGAGGTAGACGGCTACTAGTAACGCATCAGTATTTCAATTTATGGTCTAACCTACGCGTTTAAGTTCCAACCAATCATATCCAACCTTCTTCACAAGCTTGGTGACCTCCTTCACAGACTTTTGAACCAAAATTTAAGATTCTTTATATGGAAAAATTAGTACCGCCGTAAACCGGTTTTGCATTTTAACTTTTAAGATATTTATATCAAAATTTTTGTGACAAACTCAAATTCTCGGGATTTTTAGAGTGTCGTTGTGGGTCAAAATTCCCCGGTTACGTCCAGTTATAAGTTACAATTTTAATTTTATGTTTGGATTTCCAAAGCTTTATAGCTTTTTGATATTTTGTAACCATTTGGGTATACCATCTTAAATTACTCAGACGCTCTGGTTCGGTTCTTATAGGCTCATTAAATTGTATAAACTGGACCTCAATTGGGGCCAAGTAATTAGAATATTTTCTTTTATTTTTGATAAATCTAAATAATTTAAATTTGCGTATAATTTGCATATGATTTTCGACTTTTTCTCTTTATTTTCAATTTTGTCGTTGGACAGTCTATCTATAGAAGGTACAGATTGATTATAAAGAGTGGTATTTAATCATCTTTAGTAACTTTTTAAAATACATGAATCTTTTTTCGTCTTTTTGCCATAATGGATCAAGATTAGATTTCGCAAACAAAACACACTCCAAATCTGAAAAAAATCAGCCAACTGTAAAGTTAACATTCTTAGCAGTCAAGTTTTCTATTATTCTTGCTTTTGTATTATTTCTTTTTTTTTCAAGAGAAAATGGGCAAATTGTGAGAGCGTTAGAGAAGAGCGGCACGATAACGGAAAATGAGTTCGTTGAACATCGACGAGATAAGCGGCGGAAATGAACTGAGCAGCTTGATCAGCACAGACGTTAGTAAAAATAGTAAAAATTTGAGNCAAAAACATTCAAATTAAGGGACAGATTTTTTCGAAAAAAGATTTTGATTCAAATTAAGGGACAAAAAAGTCAAATTAAGGGACAAAATTCCGGAAAAAACGTGACAAAATTCAAATTAAGGGACAATTTTTTTTTCAAAAAATTTTAGATTCATGTTAAGGGACGTCTGTTTGAAAATTCATTTCTCAAATGAGGTCTCATCAATATGATTTGTCAGAGTTCACTTAGATTGGTCTGATAGACTGTCCCTTGTCACTTTTGGAATTAAAATATGAGATGTCCCAGCCAGAAATATCCAATGAAATTAACGAAAATTTTTATTTTGCCAAAATTAAATTTGGCAACCAAATTATTATTTTTTTAAATGAATAAATTTTTTTCTGCACTTGAGAAACAGAGGTTTTGGGGTTTTAGAGAAGTTTGATAATGGACGATGGAAAGTATCTTCTATAACACCAATATTTATGGGAAGACATTTTATCAAGGTTGTTCATTTTTAGGGTTACATAAACGTGTCCTTATAAAGACCTTTTCCAAAAATCCATTTAGGTTATTTTACTAGCTAACAAATTTTGTAGAATCAGTTTGTGAAATTAGTTTTTATAATATCATTTTGTTTAATGAAAGTATTTTAAAATTTATGTTCTATAAAAATGTGAAAAAAAACTGTTGAACATTTCCGTTT
Source organism: Oikopleura albicans (assembly GCA_004367875.1). Lineage (NCBI taxonomy): Eukaryota > Metazoa > Chordata > Appendicularia > Copelata > Oikopleuridae > Oikopleura > Oikopleura albicans. The sequence continues at coordinate 36,842 of SCLG01000433.1, forward strand.
ATTTCATTGGCTAATGAGGCGTAGCCTACCAGACACAAAAAGTGGGAATTCAAATTAAGGGACAGAGTTCAAATTAAGGGACAAAAGTGGACTTTGGTCAAAAATCGCAAACCGTCCCTTAATGTGAGACCCCCCTGTATGGGTTTGTCAAATTTTTAAATTCATGACACCTATTTGGGGACCTTCCTGTACAAGAAAACTTGTTTTAAACGGTGATTGTACACAACCATATCTAACACCAAATATTTAATTCCATTTTCCATTATCTTTTCGGCGTTTTTCCTTAATTTGATGAATGAATTACTCGCTAGCTAGAAAACTTGTACCCTAATCCTAAACTTTTTCCCAAATTGTAAACATGTTCGTAAAATTCAATATTATCAATGGTAATTTACCATAATGTTAAACATCAAACTAATCCGTCTTTAGAAATTAAGGCACAAATGAAAAAAAAATGTGAAAGATGATTTGATCTACAGATCGCCATTAGTCTTCTCTGTTTTGGGTCTTGAACTTGATAGATCCAGAATCTGTCAATAACCATTCAAGTATGTTATATTTATAGAACGTGTCAAAATACGTACGTATTCTGAGCAACTCGTTCCCCTAAGACAAAAACATACATAATGTATTTTTGTAATTTACATAATGTATGTATTTTGTTCCCATATAGAGAACTCCTACAAAAAAAATTTTGCCCAGGGATCCAAATGTCAATCAGAAAATTACCCTCACAACCACACAATTGTAAAGGGTCCCGAAATTGGCTTACCCCTTGTAAATGTAACGGACAGGGCTCGGCACAATCGGCTCGATTCGGCTCGGTCAGAACCAACCATTGTATTCAGAGCGAGCCGAGCCGAGCCAGGGAATTTTGAGCTAGAGCGAGCCGAGTCAAAAACACTCTCCGCTCAAAAGCCGAAACGAGTCGAGCCAAAAAACTAATTGTGCCGAGCCCTGGTTACGTATATCGTTGATATAAAGATATAATATTTATAAATTATCGTTCATATTAAAACCTCCGTTGCGGGGACATGCGCTGATATAGGAGAGCCAAAAAACTAGAATCTTGGCGCTATTGTGGTTTAATTTCTAATCGGAGCAATTTAGAAGCTTCTAAGTGCTGCCACCCACTCCGCAGTGGTCGATTACTTTAGGAAGTTATCTTAGTCCGTAAACTTGAACAACTTGAAAATCGGGTCAACAATTTTGACTCAAAATCCCAGCTGGCCTCCCTATCGATAATGCGTGATGATTAAATGTCGCGTTAAGGACAAGTTAGGTGTACAGCAAATAGAATACATTTTATGTCAAATGAGCTGTTCAGAGCCGATTAATTATTAAAATTCCATATTTTCCCCGTATAGTCATGAATGTTTTGTCGGTGTGTCAAAGCCCCTTGAAAACAGAAAAGATGAGACAATTTTATTGACATTTGTCAATTTGTCTTTACTATAGTTTTTCCTCTCATTTTCATACATTATTTTGAAAGGGTTTAGCACTAAAAAGGCTAATTTTATATCTCCGAAACTTTTTTCAAGAACAATTTTTAAATCGTAGGAGAGTTAAGGACGGGTAAAGAGCATTGTTTACAACCTTGTCTTTTTGGTATAACGCTAATAAAGATTATTCACAATTTGAAATGGTGCCGTGTAAAAAGGTAGATAACTAAATTTATTTTGGAATTACCGTGTGTGTCAAAAAATGTAAACCGGAAACACACTAGTTTGAAAAATTCAACCGTTGACCAACGCTTGCGTTGGGTGTTGGGGAAATTTTGAGCGTTAATAGTTTCTTAATTGTAATCCACCTAAAAATTTTGTACTGTAATTGTAAACTGAGAAACTTCGGAACTTCGTGTTCAGGGTTTTGGTAGTTTTATCCTATGGGTATTTTAAGACTTTAAGGCTTCAGGAGTTAAAATGACGAACCGTGATTCGAAATCCATATATTGCCAATTGTACAGCCTGAAACGAAAAAACCTAAGATTTTGGCAACTAATGCGTCAACTTACGTCAAAAATAATGCATACATTTATTATTCATCTGTATTTAATAATTTATGAAAAAAAAGTTTCATTTTTAAAGAAAATGTTTTTTTAGCAATATCACATTTATATTATCAATGTTAAATAAGGTCTCCATAAAGGCTCGGTGCGATTGTCAGATATCGGGTCATGCTTTTCGTCAGAGAATGCGTTTTTCGTTTTTAATTAAAGCTTTTGATTAATAGAAACAGAAAAAAAATGATTGTGCGGTTTGGCGTTAAGGTATGGTTAATATAGCTGTTTACTGTATAATACAATTTGTTGGGGTCAGAGCTAGAGATCAAAAAGTTCTGTTATAAATTTCAGAACAGAACAGAACAGAACGCTCGTTCTATTTTGTGATGGTTTTCCGAGTTTCGTGTGATGACAATATATCGTTTTGTTCATGTGATAGGATTTTTGCACGTTAAAAACGTTCTATTTTTAGAGAACGTTCAATTTTAGAGACCGTTCGTTCGTTTGTTCAAAATGGTGTTCTTTTGTTCTATTGGCGTTCTGTTGTCAAGTTTTGACGGATCTTTGGTCAGAGCTGTCAAAGTTCTGTTATTTCGTAGAACTTGAGAACTTGAGAACAAGAACGCTAAATGAACAAAGAACGCAATGACACCGTTCTGGCGCATTGTTCTATCACGAAACAGAACACAAGCGCCAGTTAGAACGTTTTTACGGGAATCCTATCACATGAACATATCACATGAACAGATTTTCAGAGTAAACGCACGAGGATTTAACTCCCACGGGGAATTCTGTCCGAGATAGAGTTTTTCATAATTCATATCGGAGATCCGAAAGTTACGTTCTCAATTTCAGAACAGAAAAGAGCAGAACGCTCGTTCTATTTTTTGATGGTTCTCCAACTTTCGTGTGATGACAATAGACCGTTTTGTTCATGTGATATGATCTTTGCACGCAAAAAACGTTCTATTTTCAGATAACGTTGTATTTTCAGATAACGTTCTATTTTCAGATAACGTTCTATTGTCAGATAACGTTCTATTTTCAAATAACGTTCTATTTTCAGATAACGTTCTTTTTTCAGATAACGTTCTATTTTCAGAAAACGTTCTTTATCATAGAACGTTATTTATCTCAAGTGCTCAAGTTCAGCGAAATAACAGAACCTTAGGATCTCTGATTTATATCCTGTAAGGCAAAACCGTATTTTTTTATAAATAAACGCTAATTTTGCAGAAATCTGGCTCAATTCTCATCAAATCGTTATTTATTCGCTACCGAAAATAACAAGAAAGAAAGAAAAAAGAAAAGAATCGACATCGAGTCCCCAGTGACACATAAACGCATTCATTACGCGTTAGTAATAAAATAAGTTATTACATTGTACTCGGCCCAAACAAGGCGCTTGTATTCCTCACAAACACAGTAATATAAGTACAGAAGAAAAGTCAAACGGATCACCGAATTCAAAATTAGATATTATTCGGTCGGCTTCATTTTTTTTAATTCATTTTTTTGTGAATCATTGACTTGAGGCTTTTTTTTGTAACTGCTATCTGGCGTGTATACGTGTATATCAAAGCGCTAAGAAACGTGTTGCCACCTTAGTCAGATAAATGCAAATAAAATACTCAAATCTCAAGTTGTGACAAAAATATGTAATTTTTTTGTAATAAATGCAAATAGAGATTTTTTTGATGAGAATGAAGCAAATACATAAAAGAAAATGATGAATGACTCTTTTGAGCCAGAGGTATTTATCTGACCGTTTCTCTCCGTATAATACAAATAAAATACGCCGTATTATTTTCTAGAATAAAAAATGGCAGCTTTTGGGCCTTGACGTCTAATAGATAAAAAAATTCTAGATAATATATTACTAGATAGCAAATTTCTAGACACGTAGGAGATATCTAGATAGTAAATTTCTTAATTTAATTTTCTTAATTTAAAAAAATTACTATCTAGATATCTTCTACGTGTCTAGAAATTTGCTATTAAGAAATTTGCTATCTATAAATTTACTATCTAGAATTTTTTTTTATCTCTTTTACGTCAAGGCCCAAAAGTTGTCATTTTTTATTCTAGAAAATAATACGGCGCATTTTATTTTTTCCACTTACTTTCTAGAATACAAATGGGCATTTTTTGGGTTTTGGCACATAATAGATATTTTCTATCTAAAAAAATACGATCTTGAAATTTTTATTTAGTCACATACCGGTACGGACGCTAAAGATATTCCCGAGATATTAAAGATCCACGCTAAAGGAATCCAACATTTTAATTTGCTCTTTAGTGTCAGTATGTGGTCAAAACAAAAAATTCTAGATAGTAAATTTTTGGATAGTAATATACGATTTTTTGTAACTACTATCTGACGTTTAGGTGTTTATCAAAGCGCTAAGAAACGTGTTGCCACCTTAGTCAGATTAATGCAAATATATAATACATATATTCAAATCTCAAGTTGTAACAAAAAATATGTAATTTTTTTTTGTGGATCATAAATGCAAATAAGAGATTTTTTGATGACAATGAAGCAAATACATAAAAGAAAATGATGAATGACTCTATCGAGCCCGAGGTATTTATCTGACTTTTTTTCTCTCCGTTTTCAGATAAAAAAAAATGGTAAATGAAAAATATGAGAGAAAATACGTGGTTAGTTTTTGTTTTCCACTGGGAATTATTTGGACATAAAAGCTTATAAAACTCGAAGTTTAGCATTTAACCCATAGACGCATATTGCCAGAAATTGTTCAATGTAGCGTTTGAAACGCCTTTTTGGTTGTTTTTCTCCTCAAAACTTGACAAAAATACATTAGAAAAAACCTCTCATAAACATATCTACTACTATATGAGCCCCATTACTAGTAAATTTTCGAAGATTTGCATCATAATAAGCCGAATTTTTTGAAACATTCTGTTTGTGTGCAAAAAATAACTGCCATAAATATTCATTGCAAGTTCAGGTGCCCACTTAAAATGCCACTTACGTGTATTACGCAATATTTATGCAATTACCGTTAATTTATTCGATAAACATACATAATCCAATTATCTTTTGTTTGTTTGTATACCCTGACAGTCAGTGTTTGGTACTTTTTTGACCAAATTCTAGAATTATCCAGTTTTTCGTAATTATGTTACATTTTAGGGTTTCAACATTATTACGTCCACATTGTGAAAAATACGATATCTGAAATCAAAACCAGTTGTCCTTTAGCGTTTGTAATCCAGCAAAATAACAAAACTAATCTTTTAGAATAATAAATGTTCAGAGAGATTAAGGTCCATTATCCGAGGGTCTCTGGATATAGTTCAAAATCGATTTATTTTAATTATTAGATATTAAAACGAGATATGTATTTTTTTATTGGGCCAAAAAAGATTCAAACAGTCATTTTTGTATGTCTAGTTTCGGAGGTAAAAAAGTCTTATTAATAATTCACAGGGTGCTACTTGTTACGTGGGTTTCTTTTATTTTTATTTTTTTGTTAATTTATTAGAAAAACACAATAATAAGTTTCTATTATTTTAGGACGTTGATCGGATTTCTGTCGATATTGATGACCAGAACAATGGCAAACATCTTGTAAGTAATTATCAATCCTTTCTTTGATAATCCAACAAAATATTAATATGTTTAGCGCTTTCGTTTTCGGGCGGCATTTGATTAAAATATGCATATTATTTTTGATACACAGACGTAGTGATGACGAAAGATTGATCGTGATTTAAGTCCCAAGGGCTCCAACTGTTAAAGCCCCTAATTTAAAGAGGGTACTACGCGGATTTTTTGACAGAGATACTGTACTCTGCCTCTCACATGAATTTCTGGCGTTTTTCAAATTTTCTAGATGCTTTAAGGCCCAATTTTTTTTTTTTGTTTGAAACATACATTTATGCATAATTAATTTCATCATAATTATGATGAAGTTCGACCACAAATTTGAAATGAAAAAAGAAAATAGGGCCTTATAAAGCACATTTTAAGCCGCTAAATAGTGTTTTTTTATACTTTATAAACTTCTAATTCATAAAGATAATGTCCGGTGTGTCCCCGGGAAAAATATTAAAAATATAATAAAACGCATTTTCTCTCGTGAAACACATATACAGATTGATTATGATCATCAGTTTTAGTATTTCCTATTTATTTCGCCAAGTCAGACACTATCAATAGGTTCCATATTACATCTTGTAACCAATGGGTAGGACGAAATACCCCATTGATAATATCCTTTTGACCTAAATAATCGAAAATACTGTTGTATTCAACAAAAAAGTAATTTGAACATTTGAAAAGAAATGGTTTTGACAATAAGTAAAAAGTAATTTGCCAGAGTAATTTGTAGGTAAAACTAATTAACAGCTCATTTGCATTGCTGTCAATGATTTGTATTTTTTCACTTGTCGAATAAGTCGACAAATCGTAATATTTGAGAAATTTTACGGTTAAACGGTGAACTACACCACCTGCGCCGTTATGTTAACACCCATTATGTTACCAAAAATCCGTTATGTTACCACTTTTTGGGATATAATGGACCTCAGTTTCCGCCCACGCCCTACGCCGTTATNCTAAATTCCATTATGTTACCAAACCCCCCAAACTAATTTTTGTTTTCATCTTTTCCGCCTACGCCCTAACCCATTATGTTACCAAAATTCCGTTATGTTACCATTTTTTTCGGTTTTCTTGTGGTAACATAACAGCGCAGGTGGTGTATATGAAGACCAGGGATACCAAGTCAAGTAGTGACGACTTTCTGAATATAGAGAAAATTTTCCGAAGCCTCTGGAGGATTTATTATATAACAGATGTGTGATGTATCAAGGTTTATGATCTAACCTACGCGTTTTCATTTCTACCAATCATATCTCTCCTCCTCCACATGCGTTTCAAGAAATTTTCTCTATATTGAGAAACTCGTCATTATTTCACTTGGTATCCCTGGTTTATTATCATTCAGTTTGAAAGTACGTTTTTAAGTGGTCACCGTACACATTGGTCTACCCGGGCAAACAGCGGCTGGTCGCCAGAATGGCACCTCTTCACGGCTTTATCAAAAACCCACTGGAAACGGGCGAAATGCATTTCACCATAAAAATCCGCACAATGAACGAATCGGAAGCGCAACATGGCTTAGTTGGGTTAGGTTCGAAAATAATGTACAAATATATTTACATTATTCATCTGGTTCATGGTGATATTGTTCGTGATGTCAAGTGCAAGTGGAGTGCGTTATATAATTTACATGTTCAAATTTTGCGTCATTTCAAGACTCGAATGGAATTACGCCGAGATGAAAAACGCGAACGGAAAAAGTCTGAGGCAGGGTTCAAAGTTCCGTTTTTGAGTAATTCGCACGAAATACTAGCCGGGGCCGTCATGAGAAAATAATTTGGAATAAGTCCGGGAATTAACTACCGTGTAAGTTTCATGAAAATCGGCTGTGCGGTTCTAGAAAACCAAATTTCTTTTTCTATTTATATTTTTTCTTTTTCTTTTTTTTTTCTTCTTGTATATAATGGCACAAAAAGTGGGGCGAAAATTCTAGAAAGGTGCAGCCGATTTTCATGAAACGAACACGGTAGCAGTATTACGTAATAACTTAAAGTTATTAAAATAATTCTCAATTTCTTTAAAACGCAAAAATGAAAAATTATTAGCATTCTTTATTTTGTTTTTAGTTTCATTTGTGTACTAAAAGGACGCTTTGAGTATTCGTGTATTACTAGACCTTTTTGAGTACTTTTTAAAACACAAAGATTATTTTGAGTTTTGTTTTATTTCTGAAAACTCTGACAATTTAGTTGAATTTCGTTCTAGCAGAATATGTCGTTGAACCTCAATCTTAGCGCGCTGGAAACTATCAAAATACACACTTGCATCCATCAAGGGCAATAGAGCGGTCGACTTCCGTTCACCAATCAGCTGTTTCGGAAAAGGTGAATAAGGCCAAAGTCCAATTTTCGCGCTCGGTATCTCAAGATCCAAATGTCAAACAGTCGGTTGGGAAAGACGCAAATCGTCAAGAGGGATTTGGTCGATTTGCACGGCTCACCCACACTATCCGACAAAAAACGCGTCGATTTAGCTCGCGCTCAAATCGATCCCAAAAAGTGGCGCGCTTTCCCAAGAGTCCCTTTGATTTTCACGTGCGGAAAGAAGAGCTTGCCGATCGCCAAAAGAATTTAGAAGATTACTGTCATCGGATTTTTAACTCTCAGCAGCGCAAAACCTATCGAAACCTGTCGGAGTTCACCACCCTATTCGGATTTTCAAAGTTCACCTATATTAAAGAATTGGGCGCAAATGGCTATGAGGGGGATATTGAAAAACAGTCCGGTGGAGAGCGCGCTGCTACCAGCTGTTTTATAAGACTCACACGTTGTCAAATTGGCGGCTGGTGTCGCAGTTGGACATCGAAATGGTTCATTTTGCGCGACTCTTTTGTAGCATATACCAATAACAAGGAAGAAGTGCGATTTGTGTTAGGGTTCATTAAACCTTTTTTCGTAAACCTTTTTTGCCATTTTTTTAGTTTTTAAGATTTTTTTCGATTTTCTACCGCTTGAGTTTGATGAAAATCGGCCGAGGGGTTTTAGTATACCATGTCGGCATATTTTAAGATGATATAAAGATCAATTTTCCCCCTTTAATTTTGAACTGGGGTGCCCCCCTTTCTCCCCTTTTCATAAATGCGGTTTTTTATAAAGATGGGAGAAAGGAGATTCAAATAAAAAGGGGGAAAATTGGTCTTTTTATTATCTGAAAATATGATAACCGATTTTCATGAAACTCAACCGATAGTTTTTTTTTAATTTATTTAGTGATTTGTAAATTTATTCATTTTGTCTTATTATAAAAATTTTTTATTTAGTTATTTAGTAGTTTCTTTGTCATTTTTTAAACAATATTCTGATTTTGAACCCTCGTCTGTGCTGCTATTTGACAGCAAGACGATATTTGAAATATGGAACGAAGCAAAACGTGTCCTGTCAATACGAAACCAACAGCGTGAATTAATTGTTCGGTGCCGTGATGAGTTCGAATCGGAACATTGGAAGGGTCAATTCGAGTCGATACGAAAAGAAAACCGCTCAGGCAGCGATATAAATAGAGACAAGAGCGTGATGACAATTAGGAAAATATTTCAAAATTTATAAACACATTGTAGGGGCAGGGCTAGGCTAATAAACGTGAAATTTGGTGGTTGTTACCAAAAGTTATCGCAGTTTTACGAAAATTTAGGTTTGGACAGCCTAAGCAGGGCTCGACATAGTTGGCATGGTCGGGGGTAAATAGGCGGTAGTTCTACCGCCAATTATGAAGGAAAATTCGCGGTAGGTCCAACAATACCGTCAATTTACCTGCTTCGCGTAACTACCGCCAGTTTCATGTTAAATAAATTATAAACGATTAATAATTGGCCGATCCTACTGGTATCAAAATGTTCATAAAATGTATTTATTCTAACTACCGCCAGTTTGAAAATGTAACTACCGCCAGTTTTGACCAAAATCCGGGAAAATTGGCGGTACTACCGCCAGTTTACCCGCTTCCGTTGGCATAGTCCCCGGTCGCTCCTTTATCTTGCTATTTTTTATGCGAAAATTACAGGATAACGGCGCAGAGGGCGTACTTATTTACATCGACTCACTCAGGATTATTTACTCCAGACATTCGATACTCGTCTTTTGTACCGCCGCGGAAAAGCCAACTTGCCCGATGGTTCGTTTGTGGCCGCGAGTTTATGCGGCATGTCTCGGAAGCCATTTTGAAGGCCAAAGAAGAAATTTTTATCACTGATTGGTGGTTTGATCCCGAAATTGAGCTCGTACGAGACAGTGACTGTGAAGGGCGAAGTCAGGGTTCAGATTTTTTATCTGGAATTTTCGTAAACAATAATAGCTTATTATATACGGTATATAATATACCCCATAACCAGTTATCTTCTTGGGCGTGGGTGAAAAGCTCCATACTTGTCGGTCCAAATAGTCATAAGATAACAGAACTTTGTTAAGATAATTGGTGTTAAGATAACCCAAATTTATTATATTATATCGCGGGATTTTTACCCTTAACTCTCAGGGGAAGGCGTTTTTGGGAACCCGTAGGGAGAAAATGCGTGTAAATAAACACGCACTTAAAAATTCAAAATAATTCGCAATAATTCAAAAAACTGGTGAAGCCAAGTTGTAGAAATCGTCAAAATACGTCGATATTACTATTCAGAAATTGATGTGGCCCACCAGGGCCCCCTAGAGAGCTGTTTGAAATCTCCAACCTACGCAAAAAACACCGTCAATCGAATTTTCTCGATAAGAAGAAAAAAACCAGTTGCGTGTCTATTTACACTTCCCACTGTGAGTTAATTATACACCTCACACATTTCAACCCTTTACAAAGAAAGTTAAAAGAATTGCTATATAAGAAAGTTACGGATGGTGTCAAAGTCTTTATTCTTGTTTATGGGAATATGGAATCAGTTTTACCGCTGGGTAATGCAGCAAATATTCGAATGCTAAAGAAACATGTTATTGAAGACTATAATGATAATCCAGGAATGTACACAATGTACCATCCTGACGCGCGAGCTGGCGCAGAAGAAGGCGCACAGCAGTTACAGTGGGCTCATCATGAAAAATTGGTTGTCATCGACCAATCAGCGGCATTCGTGGGCGGTATTGACTTGTGTATAGGTCGTTATGAAGGAAAGGTGCCCAATAAATAAAAAAATCTGTGACAAAAAAAAATCGTTGAAAAAAAATCTTTGAAAAAATCTATTTGAAAAATTTTTTTTGAAAAAAAACTTTGAAAAAAAACTTTGAAAAAAAACTTTGAAAAAAAATCTTTGAAAAACAATCTTTGAAAAAAATTGTTCGAAAAAAATTTTTGAAAAAAATTATTCGAAAATAAATCTTTGGAAACAATTGTTTGAAAAAAAACCTTTGAAAAAAAAACCTTCGAAAAAAATATCCAAAAAAAATCGTTGAAAAAATTATTCAAAATTTTTTTTTGGAAAAACATCCTTTGAAACCCCTAATTTCCCGATTTTTTGTAAATTTATTTTACTTTTAGAATCAAAATTCTTTGATGACTCGATTTATTCTCTTATATTTTTCTTTACTCTAAAATAACTTTGGATACCTTAAATATAGTCCATGGAAAATACCCATTATTCGACGATCAGGAGCCACATCTCTTTCCCGGAAACGATTTCTTTAACCACTATGCAGCGGTTGATTGGAGTAAGCCGGTTTCTAGAAGTAAACAGTGGCGCGGCCCTTGGCATGACATTGCTGCCCAAATATTCGGGGATTCTGCGCGTGATGTTGCGCGCCATTTTATCGAACGCTGGAATCATTGTAAGCGCCAAATAAAAAAACACAAATCTGAAAGTGACCTTCCACTCATTATGCCAAAGGTGGGCTTTTTCAATTACACGATACAAATGTTTTTATTGAATGTAATTTTCGCCGAATTATCAAAATTTTCGACCTTAATAACACTCGGACACGATGAAAGAGGGATAAAAAAGGCAACAGGACTTTCTCTCGAATCAGCGCGCGCGCCATCTTATACGATTTTGTATCCCGCTTTTATGGTGTCCGAGTATAGTATCGATAAATGACTTGCGAATAATATTTGCGGCTTGAATTTTTAATATTTTAATTATCAGGGGAAGAAGTTTTTGGGTACCCGTAGGGGGAAATGCGTGTGAATAAACACGCACTTAAAAAATTCACAATAATTCGCAATAATTCAAAAAAACTGGTCGGGTCAAGTTGTAGAACTCGTCAAACTACGTCGATCTTACTATTCAGAAATTGATGTGGCCCACCAGGGCCCCCTAGAGAGCTGTTTGAAATCTCCAACCTACGCAAAAAACACCGTCAATCGAATTTTCTCGAAAAGTTGAGGGGGTCACCAATGCCCGTTTTGCCCTACGGGGCTTCCATATGCCTTAAATCGACGAAAAAAAACAGTTGCGTGTCTATTTACACGCACTTCCCACTGTGAGTTAATTTGTGTAATCTAAAAAAACCCGCCTAAGTCAATAACAGCCAATTATGTAGACTACTTGTGTAGTCAAAGTGATAGTGAATCCAATGCGGATTCCGCCAAAAGCCAAATCATCGAATGCAAGTCTGTTCAAGTTTTACGCTCGGTTGCCGGTTGGTCAGCCGGTATCACTGCCAAAGAACAATCGATTTATAAAGCCTACCGTGACCTTATTACCTCAGCCGAACGATTTCTGTATATTGAAAACCAATTTTTTGTATCAAGTGCCATTGACGATCCAAGGTTACGTTTCAATTAAAATTTCCACGAAGACCACGAAGTAGTAATGTTTATTACGCCCCCTACCTAGTTAAGTTAGCACTATGTAATTTAGTAATATTCCAGTAAGTTAACAATTTTTTCCGATTTTGGAACAAGCCGTCTGAATTCAAGTACGCCACCTACCTACGTAAGTTAACAACACGTAAGTTAAAAAAATTCATATAAGTTAACAACACGTAAGTTAACAAAATTCATGTAAGTTAACAAAATTCATGTAAGTTAACAAAATTCATGTAAGTTAACAAAATTCAAGTAAGTTAGCAAAATTCATGTAAGTTAACAAAATTCATGTAAATTAACAAAATTCATGTAAGTTTACAGTATGCTCGAGACAACTTTTCCGCCTACGCCCTAGCCACGTAAGACAACAAAATTCACGTAAATTAACATCTTTTTTTTTCGAAAAGTTTTGTTAACTTACGTAGGTAGGTGGTTTAGGTTAACAGTTAATTTACGTTTTACAGCAGGGCATTGCCAAATAAGGACCTCTCAAATAAGGGTCCGAGTCGCCTATTAGCGGTCCGTGGGGCCAAATGGGGGTCGTTGTTTTATGAGAAAAAATAACAAAAAATCAAAACTCTAGAAAGTCAGGGTTAAAACAGTCTGCTTAGGGTTAAAACGTCTTTTGAAACACTGTAAAAGCTACCAAGTTCAAAATAAAATATCAAGCTACATCGCCGACCGAATAATCAAAGCCCATATTAAAAAAGAAGATTTCAAAGTTTATATTGTTATACCCGAGACGTCCGGTTTCTTTGGGCGTCTTGAAGATCGAAATGCCCCAGAGCAGGAAATGTTTTATCATCTTCAAATGCACAGTCTCACCAGAGGGCCTCACTCGCTAAAAGCAAAATTAGATGAGTTTAATAAACAAATGGCTTTAAGCGAACAACAAGGAACGCCCACTCTTAATAAGCATGAAGAACAACAATTATTGGTAAGTCAGGTCAATCTCCAGATTTCTAAAAATAAATTACAAATGACTTACAGTCGCTCATCCAAGAAAATGTGTTATTTGGGTAGTTAGATGTTTTAACTTCAAAATCGGCCTTTTTGTCCCTATTTATCCAGGATAGAATATCCTTATTACAGTCTCGGATGCCTTGAGGGCCGCTGTTGATTTTCCAAAACGCGGTACTCAAGGCATCCCGGTACTCAAGGCGCCGGTACTGTAAGCATCCGGGACTGTAGTGACTTTTACGTATCGAGAGCGTAAGACCTACCGCTCTTATCTTGCATATCTTAAGATACACCGGGTGCGCAGTTATCGGGCCTCCAGTTATAGGGCGGGTTTGTGCTGTTATCGGGCGTTTTTTTTCATATTTTTAGATATATATGACAAAATTTCCCGCTCGTTCTGTTATCGGGCACCCTCGTGCTGTTATCGAGCGGTTTTTTTTGCATATTTTTACCTTTAAGGTTAATAATATTCCGCTTCCCCCATGAGCAGTTATCGGCCGCCTGATTAAGGTTTTTTGTCGCGAAACCCGCCCGATAACTGCGCACCCGGTGTATTTGAATTGATGGAAATCACACATAAAACGGTTTTTAATATTTAACTTCTAGAGCGTGTGAAAAATTTTCTGAAACCGGTTAATTTTTTCTTAATTTCCTTAATTTAGCCCATTCAAATGATGAATTATGTGGCGATTGCTTCGTTCCACACTTGGGAACGTAAACCAAATGCCGAAACGATTGCACATGAAACGATCTATGTCCACTCAAAACTGGCTATTGCCGATGATAAACGCGCCATCATTGGAAGCTCAAACATCAATGACAGATCCCTTTTTGGTGATAGAGACTCGGAGGTGGCCATTTTTATCGAAAGTAAGTTTGGGCATAACGAGACAGTATTAATTGGTTAACACAGGTGCGAAGTTTACCGGTCACGAATTTTTTTTTAACTGTGCACCCTCTGTACGTATCAATGTTCATATCACCCATATTGTATCGACAGAAAAGTATGTGAACAAGCGTAAATTTGGCGTAATTGTGTAAATAAGGCACCGTGGCAATTCGCAGAAAAAGTTTTTCCACGAATTTCCGACGGAATTTTTTTTTTGACGAAAGACCGTGTTTTGCGAGTTACGCTCTTTTACTTATGGCCCATGAGTTATGGGGTCCAAATAACCAATTGCTTCCACTATCCAGTTATTAAGGTCATTAGCATGTATTCCCTCAATTATGTGTTCAACAAACTAAACACGGTGTGTACTTATTAGCGAGCATGGGTGAAGGAAATTATTACCTCAAAGGTATATCAAGTATAATAATATTTTCTAGGTGAAGACTTTTGCTCCTCTCTTCGGAAGAGAATCTGGAGTGTTGCCCTTGGAGTGTCAATTACCGAATTAAATGAACAACCACCTGAAAGTGCCAATTTTTTCAAAACCATTTGGTTAAAAACGGCGGCGGACAATTCGTCGATTTACTGGGATGTTTTTCGAACGTTGCCTAATAATGCCGTTGTTTCATATCTCGACGTTAACGATTCATCGTACCAAATTTGGAAAAAAGGCAACTGAATTAAATTTTATAAACAGCCACATTTCGAGATAAATATTGTTTACGCCACCTATCTAAGTAAATTAACAAAATCAAAGTGGAAAATGTGGGAATTTACTCCAAAATTGTTAACTAAGTTGACTAGTGCGTATGCGGAAGTGCTGGAAAACGTAAAATGCTAACATGAATATTAACCTCAATTTGAGCTAAAAAATGAGCGACATAATAAGAAACAAAAATGGAGATAAATCATGAAAAAACATGGAAGAATAATCTGAAAAATATTGAAAGCAACAAACCAAAAAAATATCAAAAAATAAATCACGAAACAAACAAAAAAAACTGATAATTTATATTTAATAATAATATTTAATTCGGTTATAGAACACGAAGAAAGGAAAAACTTCAGTTTTTCGGCAAAATTGAGCAGACTTCAAGCTACTCGAGGTACACTCATAATGCATCAAGATCAGTTTGCTTGGAAAGATGAAGCAAAAATGAATCCAGAGGGCAAAGGATCGATCACGACGACGGCAGCATTCGTCAACAACACGTTTAATACTTTTGCTCAAAAGTTATATGTGTAACATATACATAAAAATAAATTCAAATATGACATTCACCTCGTTGCAGATTGAAATTTGTTTTTGGCATAACAACCGCCATCGCCCATTGTAAACTAATGACGAATAACGGCAAAAGGATTGATATTTATTTTTCAAATATCTAAAAATTGTGATATACCGTCTAGAACAATTGGGCAATATTCACAACTTACACATACAACATTAGCTGGTTATAGCTCATAACTTCACCCATTAGTTATGTGATCAACTTGCTCTAAAAAACCATCTAAAAACCCTTACGTAATTTTGACTGTATTGACGGTGTTATTTTCTTGAAAAATTTTGCAGTAGATTTGGTCAGGATAACGCCACAGTTAAAGAATTTCGAACATCTTAAAAAGTATACAGTAGACCTTATATGAGAGTCAAGGATTGGCGTGTACAGGGGGCCCCAAAGTAAGGGCCATTTTTTTTCGATTTTCATCAGTGCCAACAGGTGGTCCTAACTTTGGGGTGGCCCTTACTATGAGAAAACGGATTAGTAAGGACCACCTTTTGGCACTGATGAAAATCGAAAAAAAGGTAGCCCTAACTTTGGGGCCCCCTGTAAATATGATTGATCTTTATTCGTATCATTATTTGTTTATAGTGTTCAAAATCTCCTAATTTCTATGATAAATTATCCAGGCCTCTGTCTGGTTGTATGATATTGGATAAAAAGTAATAATTCCTAGCATTTCAATTTGACTTGTTATTGGAGGTAAAGTTTTCATTTCATAGTTTTCGTTGTCTGATTCAATTGGAATGTAGGGTTCTTGCCATACGTCCATCTGGCCGTCTTCTTCGATGGCCCATCGACGGGCTAAGCATCGGCCGCAATGTTCAGGCTAAAAGTTTCAGGTTAAAAGTGACTAAAGTATCTTCAGGACCTCATCATATGAGTCCGACGTAAATAATAAAATTAAGCCGTTACTTTTCCGAGTATATTTTTGTTGAAGAGCTACTGGAAACATTTGTTTTCGTGCCTAATTTATTGTTCTGACCCCGAAAATTTATTGAAGGATCGTACGTACATTTATAATACCAAAAGTGTCTTTTATTTTTCTCTTTAATCAACTTTTGAGCTCTACTTATCAATTTGCCTTACAGTTACTAATTTATCTAATAACTTTACCGATGTATATTGATATTTTTACCCAGAAGTCTCTTTTTATTTCACATTTTTTCTACAACTAATGATTTTATCATGCTAATATTTTCCTCAATTACTCAAATCGTTGCGGAAGTGGACCCAAGAAGTTGCCATCTGGCAAGCCGGGCAAAAAAGGACCGGAGTTCTGATGGGCCGGCGCTACTACATTCAGTACAAAAGAGAAAGTTTTTTAAACAACCGAGTGATAAGAAATTAGCCGGCCTTCGTCGGCAATAGGCGCAGTAAACGTGAAAATTCTCTGCCGATCGTTGTTGCAGTGCTTCCGTGCAATTTCCTATTCTTTGGTCCAATTCGCCGCATTGTCGGCCTAATTCTTGCATAGTCCGGCTAATGCCAACTTGTGTCGTGATTAGGAGTTAACTGACCCGCTCATTACCGCCGGATGGCCCCTTCCACTTCGCTACGGAAGTCTACCCAGACCTCGTTTCCTGGGCCGGACGTTTGGGTCCCACACGAGCAATGGGTGGGAGCTGGGGCGTGCACAAAATTTATCGGCGACAGAGCCGATTGAGGTGATGTCGGCAGTTTGGTCATCGTTGAATCTGGGGTCGAAGCCAGAGAGCTCAAAAGCCTAAACCGGGCATTGCGGCAAAACGCAACAATAGGTTGATATTGATAATCCACCGGTCAATCAGGATCCCCGCCTTTTCGGGCAAAGCATAAACATATCGAAATATGCGACAAAATAAGACGACAGTATACTTTATATGAGTCAAAATTTGTAGTTTCGGTATGTATCGTCAATAAAATGCCGTTTACCCCGTGAAACAACAAGCTTCCTTAACTGTTTTTGGTGTTTGGTATTCTGCTATTACTTTTAATTTGTTTTCGATGGCTTTAAGCCCATCCTGACCAATAATATAACCCAAAACTTTGATTTCTGTTTCAAATTAACAAACACTTTTCAATTTTGATAAACATATGATTTTCTTATAAAATTCCTAGAACGTTTTCTAAAATGTTTAATGCGTGTGCCTCTGTTGATACACACACAATGTCATCCAATGTAAATATAAACTCGACTTTGTTCTGTATGCATTTTAGACAGTTTTTTGTCCATAATGTATGAAAAATTAGCTGGACTTCTTTTTTCGCCCATGGTCATTTTTCGAAAAGTATATTGGCAATTATTGTGCCCAAAAAGCTAAATATTCACGATGTTTTGTCACAAACTTGAGAACCATCTTTTTGGGAGCTTGGATTCGAACCACACTTCAGTCACCACTAAAATATATTTCAATTAAATATATACAACACACAAGAATAGGTTCATATTGATAATCAATCGGTCAATCAGGGTCCCCGCCTTTTGAGGCAAAGCATAAACATATAAAAATATGCAAGAAAATAAGACAATATACAACAGTATACTTTATATGAGTCAAAAGTTGGTTTGTAAATATGACTGATATTTATTCGTATCATTATTTATATGAAACAATTATCACAAGCTCCGCTCGAAATAACCGAAAGGCAAATTTCAAAATGTGAGGTGAAAAAAACACTTGGAGGAAGCCTTGAGCGAGACATAAAAGCACCTGTCACGTACATCTCAAGTGTTTTATCCACGTATGATTCCGAAATTCTCTAGAAATAGTCGCACAGAAAATAGTCGCATAGAAAATATCCGTAAGATAGATCTAATAATTTCAAATTAACCATTTCGTATTAAACTGACGCTATAGATAAAACATATATGTGAAACTGTTGCTTTACAATCTGAAGACCTTTAATTTTATATAATGACTGTTTTCTCAATATAAATAAAATCCATGGAGGTTATCTAAATCTTGAATTGGGCACGGATAAACCTAAAAAAATGAAAAATGCTTTCATAACCAATATAAATGTTTTAAGGCACTCACGCCATGTATACCGCCGTGCCGTTTGGCTCGCTTAGTCCTAATGTATGGGTATTCAAAAAACGCGATTATGTTGACTTTGTGTGTCTTATATTTTTTGTGAATAGGGAAGGTATAAAATCATATAACCTGGTTAGAAAACGCGGTTTGTTTTTTCTCCTAGTCAATTGGCTGTATAATCTATTATTGTTGGCGTTTACTCGTGACACCCAGACGTAAGCAACCCAACAGACAGCTTTACTAGACGTTCAGCAGTTTTTTATTCATTGGTTCATAAATCGATCTACATCATAAATGATGCATCATAAATTATGATTCATAATGATGCATTTGTACTTAAGCGCAATTCTTTGAATTCTTTCCCTTAATTAGGTGTCCTTCAATGTGAGACGTGCCTATAGGACATCAAGCATGTAGCTAAAACTTAATTGATTTCAATGATACATCAATAGTGCATCAAACCAACATTTATCCCCTTACAATAATTCATTAAATGCAAACAACGTGGGCAGTGCGTTGTTTGGAAAACTACTCGACATATTGTAATCGTACCAATGGATTTCTACCATATTCAATGGTAACCATATTAATTGCAAATTTTGCAAAAAAAATAACCATACGGATTAAACGGCCTTTGCAGAACTAGACATACCAACAAATGATATTGTTTCAATAAATTAATAAATGCGTTAATTCATTACCTCGCTTTCGAGGCAAATATAAAGAGCATTATTTTCAGGTTCTGGCCATTCGAAATTAAGACAATAAACTCAACAAATGAAGTTTATAAGATTTGTCTTTCTTGTACTTGATACGGATTTTACAACGGATCGAATGCTCTAAACATGACATAGGGATACACACCCTACACTGTGTAGCCTACACAGTTATGTTGCACAATAATACAAAATGAAAACATGTTTTACAGTATGAGGTATAATAATATGCTTCTCGTTTTCTCAAATTTTGTATTGTAGTAAGTAGGTAGGCTTAAAAATTAGAGAAACGCTTTATTATACCTCATACTGTAGTTAGACGCCGAATTAAAATTTTAAACCAAACTTGAAACGGGGTACTATTTGAGTGAGTAAACTCTATTTGAATTTGATCATTTTTATTCGAGCTCGAGCAAAATGTGATGCAGAAAAGAAAGAATGCTTTAGTTTTATATTCAAATGGCCATCTTGATAATTTCCTAGTGACATGTTTTAAATAGTCACGGCTACAAAATATTGCAGTTCTTAACAGTCATGCTCATATTGGGTAGCCAGCTACCCATTTTCCCTTTATTTCTAAATAAAAGAAAACGAATTTGTGATAATGTTAAACGGACAACGGATTTGAAATCAAAAACAAATTTTACGTTTTTTATGCGAGAAAAATATTTTTTTTTAGAAAATTGATTTTACCTTTGGGCCCGTGGAGGACGAGGGTTAAGGTTGAAAATCACTCCAGTAAGAGAAGAAGAACAGGGCTTCAAAATAAAATAATAGCCAAAAAAGTCCGTTCATTGTTTGGCGCGCTAGAGCAAATTGGGTAGCTAGCTACCCTAGATGCGCATGACTGTTAAGATTGGGTAGATGAAGTAGGCCGTGAAAATGAAGCCGAACAGACTCCGTTTCAAACTTTATAGCGAGAATTTTTTTGACTAAGCTGTTTTTTGTCAGATAATTCGAACGTTGTCAAAACCGAACTTTGTGGGTACTTATGTTGATGAGATAAGTGCTTCACATTCTGATGCTTCGCCTGGAAAGGTCAAATACGAGGATTTGCTAGCCACTCTGTTGCGAAATGCCTTCTTGCGTACATATTCAAATCAAAGTCCTGTGAAACGAACCCCTGCTTTTCCTTATAAAGTCATTTCTTACGATAAATAAATAACTTTTCAATACTTGTGATTGTTTGTTAATGTTTTTTGCCAAAATGTAGCCCGTAAATTACGGTCGATGCGCAGACAACGAAACACTTTATTTTTTCAAAAGTTGCTGCGTTGTGCGCACATCGATTACCTTATGCTGCATTTATAATGAACTGTGCCCACACCGGGCTTACAAATTGCTCTCTAGCGCCAAAAGGTGTCTCCGCTTTCATTTTTTTGCACCATCGTAATCTACCGGTCAAATTGCATCCTATATATGCGTTTCAAGAAATTATATTTTTTTCCTGCGCAAAATTCTGAAATGTGTAATTGCACATGATGTGTAAGGAATCAAATATAGTTCAGGGCTCGGCACAATTGGCTCTTTTTCAGCTCGGTTTTTGAGCGGAGAAATTTTTTGACTCAGTTCGGCTCGGCTCGCTACCATTAAAAATTCCGTAAAGTTTTAATTTTCGGCTCTGACCAAGCCACTTGTGCCGAGCCCTGATATAGTCCTTGCGTCCATATCTTGACACTTTCGCATGACTCATCGGGCCGTAATCATATGGGATTTTTGTCAAGTTTTGGGCTGTAAAGATAATGGCGCAAGGACTGTAATGAATGTTTACAATTTTAAATAAGTCAAATAACGAATGTTTACCATTTTGAATAAATCATGTTATGGATCGTTTCACGTCATATTTCAAAATAAGCGTGTGATATAAAAAAATTGAAAATGTCGAATATTATTGAGGATAGTATTAAAGGATTTTTAAGACTACACCTGATTAAAATCGGTTTACAAAACAATATTTTTGATTCGCTCGTCGAGAAGAGAAACTGTACCCAACTTGCAGAGTTAACAAAATGCGACAAACGATATTTGGAAGAATGGTGCCAAGGTTATTATAAGAAAGTTAACAGCCCTGTGCCCGTCTGCGCCTTTTCGCACGGTAATAATAAACCGGTAACCGGTAATAATTTGTGGTTTTACCTTTTATTTCTAAAGCTACTTTGGATCATCTCATATGAAACGGACATGGACTTCCGGTTACCGGTTTTTTATAGTTTTATACAATAAACTAAAAATTGACCGTGTCTAATAATTCCAATTAATATACCCCACGGCGGTCCTGATATTGCCGCGCTTCAAGCAATATTTTTAACGTTATTTTGGTATGACCGCATCAGTCGCAGGGCCGCAACACGGGAGAAAACTCGGCCATCCATTTTGGACTTAGGTCATTGAAATAATTAGAGACGGCCTGGCCCTTTAGTTAAGAGTTTCTCTTCCATATGATGCGGGTTTTTGTACGGCCAGGCGCATCGGTAAGTTAATTTATCGGCACAAGGCATGTTTTTCGTACAATATATAGGTATTTTTAATTATCAAAAATATTAACGCTAAATTTAGCAATGACATTGGCTCAGGTTTTAACATATGATGATGAAACAGACGCGTACTGTATTCCTAAAGATATCCACGAGGAACTTGTCCAGAAACAAAAATACGTTTTGGTTGTAACAACATTAGTTAAACCGATCGAAAAAGTGACCGAAGTTTTTAAAACTGGCGCGCCAATGAATTATGCGGATTATGACGGCGTCTCGCTTCTCATCGAAAACCTGAAACAGGATTTTTATCTTCATAATTTTTCCCAAATTTTAGAGGTATTTAGAATTTCATACAGGATTTTATACATGGAATTTTTTTGATCTGATAAACGGTCACGAACGAATTTGACATATAAGAATTTTAACAGATGTTTCTTTTTTCAAGAATAATGATCACCTAACCGGGCTTCAAAAGTCCTTGAATACTAATTGTGCTAGGATTATGGACTTTGGCTGTGGTGGTGGTTGGTCGTCTATAAGTATGGCTAAGGCAAGAGTTTATTTCCATATATTCTGTATGCCCATCCCGCCCGTTCTAACTTGCGCAAAAATAATGACCGGAAAGAAGATATGGCTTAAATTTAACTGGTACTACACAGGGTGCGCCGTTATGTTTCACCCCGTTATGTTTCACTTGTCCCCCCTCGAGCTGTTATGTTTCACTTTTTTTCGGAAAAATGTTCCAGCTTATCCGCCTACGCCCTGCGCCGTTATGTTTCACTTTTTCCCGCTCGGCCCATTATGTTTCACTTTTTTCGGAATTTTTTGTGAAACATTACGGCGCACCCTGTGTATACGAAAATTGTCAAATGTACAGTACTTACATTCAGTACTTCTAATAACATGCTGCCGATACGGAAAATTCATTTTTTGCAAAAAATGTCTCCCAAACGTCCAATAAAGACGCCAGTTTTGATAACAAAAAAAGTCCCGATTGAGGGGACGTACTGTACTGGAATTGAATTTTACATATGTAATTTGTTCCCTTATGTAATTTATATAAACTCTGAATAAGACCTTTCCCCAAGCTGATATATTGGGCATTGATATTGATGAGGAGTCGATTGCAAGTGCTAAAAAGAACCAAGCAGATTTTCCGGGTGGAATTTCAAATGTCACTTTTAAGTGCGAAAACGTGTTTGGTAAGTTATTTATTATTTGGTAAGTTTTTATTGGTTTTCATGGTTTAAGATTTGACGTCGGTCTCTGACGATGAAAAGTTTGATCTTATAACATTCCTACACTGTCTCCATGACCTAAGTCTGGGCTTGACCTTAGCCAGTGACCAGTATGAGATCCTTACGTTCAAAGAAAAGCCCTTATTTTTACACTAGTTACGGAGTGAACTTAACTCTCAAGGGTCCCACGTGCCATATAATCCGTAGGCGTATTATCCGTAGGCGTATAATCCGTAGGCGTATAATCGGTAAGGTTTTTGGTGCCAATTTGCACTATTGTCCCCCTGGGAGTTAACTTATCGAGCTAATCAATGCTCAAAAAACAGCGGTACATACCAATCGGTCCCTAACATTACTAACGCTTTTGTCGAGAATTTGGGTCAAATCCCGTTAAAAAACCCGCGGGAAATTAGGTACCCTCGAGAAAGGTTAGCCCCCAAAAAAGTTATCCAACAAAAGCTCTATCAATTGCGCACGAGATGGTTAAGAAAGGCGGCTCCGTTCTGATTTTGGAAGCCGCTGGATCGGACCAATTTGATAAAAATGCTACGTCAGAATTTATTGCAGTTGCAGTGTCGGTCATTCACTGCCTACCGTGTTCTAGACCAAGCACTGGACCTCCTGGTGAAGATTGTGGTAATCCAATGCGTTTCAAGAAATTAGTGGCAATTGGGGAATCATGTGGATTTTCAAAGGTGATCATGTTAAGAAACGTTACACCCTAAACGGATACGTAGAGGGCGCATCGTGGAACTCGAAATATTCAAGCCTAATGGTTTAGACATCGCAAATTGAAAATTCCTCTCTAGCGCCCCTATGTGACCATCTACAATTTTTTTGATAGTTCCGAAAAACTCGCAAAGTCCGATTTACCCCAACACCCGATTATCAAAGTCCCAAAGCTTTTCTTTCATTCGGGCCATTTTTTCAACAGCTCACGATGCGCCCGGGGCACGCAGCGCCCCCTACGCATACGAATTCAAATTTTAACCCTATACCGAATTTTTAGATTGAAAAAGTCAACGATCCGTTACTTGCAAAATCGAACTATACAATTTACCTATTGAAAAAGTAACCAATTTATGCTGTTTCAAAAAATTCTGTAAAATAGTTTGCTTGAAAAATTGGTGGTTCATCTGTCATTGATTGTCTGGTATTATGATTACGCTTATTATGAAATCCAATAAAGTTTCGTGATTTATTAAGTATGCGCCATACCCTACTGGCTGAAAAATCAAGTCTCCGAGATAAAGTCGTTTTCTCTTCAAATATAACCCTCAGGGGACCTGAAGTAACATTTTCAAGTCCAAATGTGTCGTAAATAACCCAAAAATCTAGAAATTTTGAGCCTTTTATTGAGAAAATAAATAAGTTTTACTTTCAGTATTTTGGAGGGTATTTTGCTCGATATTTTTTTCTAACAAAACAATTTGTTTTTAAAGCAGTATTTATATCATCTATATTGCTCTAAAGCGCTACAGAGAAAGTTTCACATTAAAATAATCACAATTTATAACTTAAAATGGCACAAATATCTAAATTTCCAGAAAAATCAGAAATGTCACTTCACGGCAAAAGCTCCAAAAGATATGTGAGCAAAAAAAAATCATTTGTTATTTGGACCAAAGCTGTTTAGAACTCCTATAGGTAGGGGACAAGCTGGTCTAAAATTTTTATAACACTTCCTTTGATACATCAATTACGTCATTTCAGCGATTTTTTTAACAAAAAATCAGCGAAAATCAACAAAAATGGACAAATTCAATAAAACATTTTAGTATGAAAAATTTTAGACCAGCTTGATTGATAAAGCTAAATAGGTGCCTTCGGATGACAGAAACAGAAAATGGACTACATGGCTTACATATCTTTTGGAGCTTTTCTTAACTTTTTTTTGGCCAACTTTAGAAGTCCGTGGGGGGTATGTATGTTGACCAATAATTTTAATTACTTCCAAAATCAGTCCGTCAAACCTTTCTGAATATATTTGAAAAAAGTTCAAATTAGTAAGGGTTATATTTGAAGAGAAAAAGAGAGACTAGATTTTTCAGCCAATAGGGTATGGCGCATCCTTAAATAGTTGCCGATTGATTTAGACTCTATGTTATAGGGTTTCGAAAGGAAACTGCCAGTAGAACGGTGAATGGTACGTTCGACCATTAGTGGTGGCGAAAAAACCCATTATTGGTACTTTCGCGACCACACCATTTGGTCACGAATTGTTGCTCAAAATATGGTTTCGTTATCACATGGTCGCGAAATAGTTTTAAACAACGTTTCGCGACCATTTTCTACTTAAACACTGGTCGCGAAATCTCACCCAAAAGAGATTGTGGTCGCGAAATCATATTTTAAACAACAATTCGCGACCAAATGGTATGGTCGCGAAAGTACTCGACTCCAGTAGAACGAGCCAATATGTCTGAACTTGATATGAACTTGGGATATAATTATGTTTTACCGGAAATGATGGCACAGAAGTGACAATTAAAGATGTGAATCCTGGTCAGATCTTCTTCGAAGTCTTTGTTTTTTCTTCATCAGTTCCGAAATATAGAACAAAAATGTTATTAAGAATGTCGCAACAGATGTATTACGTCTTTAAAACAATTGTATTATTATTTCACATATTTCCTGTGATCATCCATTCGGTAGTTGTGGTGAAATAATCAGATGTTATTGTTCCAAAATTGTCAAATAGTTTTCTATTGAAATTAAGAAAAGTCAAATAAAACGTGCTGAATCAGAGTTCGGGATCGCCATTTCTAAGTTCCATCAATACTGATTTAAAAGTGTGATTGATCGTTGCCAGCTCGGAGTTTTTAAATAATGAAATTTTTTGGAGCACTCGTACTGGGTGCCTATGGACAACTAGTCCCAGGTAAGACAATATACACCCCCTGCGCTGTTGTCTTGCAACTTTTGCATAAAAAAATCCGCAAGATATCGGAACGAACGGGGACATCTGCAAGATAACAGCGCTGTACTTAACACATAAAGGAAGGATTCCTGGAAAATTGACCGGAAAAAATCCACAGGATAACGGAGTCAATGGGAAAATCTACAAGAGAACGGGTGAAAAGATAACAGCGCAGGGGGTGAAGTACCTACTTTAAAGCGATTTTATACAAAAAATTTCGAATGGGTTAGGTTCGAATCTTTGTTCGTGACCCTCGCATATGAATTATTATTGAGCACTACTGACCCGTTATTCACAAGGAGCGACCCCCATTCAGCCGACCTTTATTCAGCACCATCTTGTAATCATTATTTTAGGGCTGAACAATTTACCTGCTTTTGCGGTGTCTCCAATTGTGGACTCAATACGAAATAATGCTGAAAGCATACTTCCTGCCGAGTTGCCACTACAGGACAGTAACGGCAATCCCGTGAATGCCACTGCACTTTTGGAAGCCATGCCCGATAGTGCGATTATCGAGCTGCTTTCGAGTGAAAAAACATTGGATCCGACAAAGTGGGATGAAGATTTTGTGAATACGGTTTTTGAAGGTCAAGATATCGATACAAGTATAATCCTAGAAGGCATTGAAACCGCCCAAGGGGCTATTCAGATTATCGAAGGGCTCAATGTGGATGACCTGAGCGGGTCAAATGTGGTTGCGGCACTCGACTCTATTTTAGATACAGTTCCAGAGGTCAAACAAACTCTTATTGATACCGCTTTTGGAGGTTAGTAAATTACACCACCTACCTGAATAAGTTAACAAAATTAAAGTGAAAAAGGTCTTAATTTATTAAGATTGATACACAGGGTGCGCCGTTATGTTTAACAAAAACATTCGAAAAATAGTGAAACATAATGGCCCGATCGGGAAAAAGTGAAACATAACGGCGTAGGGCTTAAGATATAAAGATATGTATTAGGGGAAAATATTTTCTCAAAACAGTGAAACATAACAGCACGCTCGGGAAAAAGTGAAACATAACGGGGTGAAACATAACGGCGCACCCTGTGTAATTTAGTTGAGTAGTGCGTAGGCGGTAGTGATATAAAACGTGAAAAAATAGTTAAAGTTTTATTAAGGTGATGAATCTCAATGGACAACTTTTCAGGATACCCTCGAAACTGGTTTAGACACACTCGATCTTACAGATGAATTTTGGACTGATCCCACTATGTGGACTGAGGAAGCCATCAATGAAAAACTAGGTTTTCCAAACATAAAATTTTATCGAAATTTAATCAGCAAGTTTAACCCTCAGCAGTTCATATTTCAAATTACACACCAGGGCGATCCATTATCGATTTGTTTTGAATCTGATCAATTTTAATACCGTATGGGGACTCTCTGGCTCTGAGCCTTTGAGCAATTTTCCTATGATTTGTAACGCTATTATTAATAAAGGCTCAGAGCCAGAGAGTCCCCATACGGTAGTTCCGGAAAAATAATTGCCGTAAATAAGATTGATTAAATCATTTATAAGACGCAAAAATCATAAGTACGTCCGGTTACAAAACTAAACTCGCCTAATGCTGGGTGTGCTTAATAAGGGTCAGTGTGCTTGATAAGGGTCGATATAAAATTGTTAACCAACCCTTAATACGCACACTCCCTGTAGTAATTTTTCAAAAAGGAAGAGAAATGGAGGAGCTAGAAGCTCAACAGTATTAAGATGTATAATCTAACCTACGCGTTTCGATTTCCCACCATTCATATCCAAAGGCTTCGTCTTCTTTTTGGCCAAAAATGAAGATTCCTTATATTGAAAAATTTGTACATATTATTTTTAGATCCTCATGATTAGGACAGCCACCTCACCGCATCCCGCGGTGAACCTAAGAAGTGGCTACTGCCAACCGGTTAATAGTGAACCACGAAAAACTAGAAAAATAACGGTTTTTTGTAGTTTTAGACCCGAGACCACCTTTTTCCACATTTTTTTACATAATGTCTGAAATCACCTGATCAAGGCCGATCTAACCGTACAAAAAATTTTTCTTGGACGGGATTGGCAAGTGGTTAACCACTCGGTTGAAAATTAAAGTTGTTTTAAAATCATCAAATATTCGGAAAAATGCAAAGGGAAAAACTAAAAAATCAAAAAACCGGTTTAACTTGAACCTGTTTGTTCGGTTGGCTCCAATATTTTTTTGCTTTTTATATATCGCATATAAGCTACAAAATGTGAAAGTTTGGGAGCGCTCAGGTGTATATTTCTTGTAGGTGTCGTCCAAGGTGGCGGTCCTACTCATGATCCTTAGATCCTTAGGGCTCATAAGTAACGGTACAGGTGACATATTCTGTTTTCAGGTGACCTTGGAGATCTCGGAATTCCTGAAGAATTTATCACAGCCGCTAGCGACGCAATCGTCAATCTAAAGGAGAGCAACTTAACCGATCTGATGCCGAGTGGTTTGAATATCGACAGTCTGAGTTATGCATTTGACCCCTGTGTTGATGTCCTCGCCACTGCCCAATCATTTATTCGAATACCAAAAATTAGCGAAATCGTTAATTTTGATTGGGTCGACTTTTTGGTCGATATTGTTGGTTTGGTGAATGATGGTGCCCGTTGTTACGTTACAATGGCACAATTTCAAGGCAGAGAAATTCCAGAAATGGTGTTTGGTACGATAAAAATGCAATTAACAGTCATGCGCATCCAGTTTACTATAACAGTCATGCGCATATGGGGTAGCCAATTTGCTCTAGCGCGCCAAACAATGAACAGATTTTTTGATTATTATTTTATTTTGAAGCCCTGTTCTTCTTCTCTTACTGGGGCGATTTTCAACCTTAACCCTCGTCCTCCACGGACCCAAACGTAAAAAAATATTTCTAAAAAAATATTTTTCTCCCCTATAAAAACGTAAAAAAAATTTTTGATTTCAAATCCGTTGTCCGTTTTTTATTATCACAAGCCGTTCTCTTTTTATTTAAAAATAAAGTGAAAATGGGTAGCTAGCTACCCAATATGCGCATGACTGTTAAGCACCATTTGAATTAATACATGTGAACCAATCGTGTCGGGAACCTGATTGTGGGATTTTTCAAATAAAATTTCTTCTCCAAATCTCCTTTGACCGATATAACATGGGTCAAAGCAAATTTCAAGAAGACAATTTTGGGCCATATATCAGTGATTTTTGATATTCCCTCATTCTCCTATAATTTTGGTAATTTTAGAGCAATTTGTGCAAATATGCAAGACATTCACCCTAGAAGTTAATTTTACGATGAAGAATCATAATTATTAACCAGAAATTAAAAAAATATATTCAGAAATTACATCTTATGTATTCATGAGTGTCGAAAAAGTGATTAGATTCTACGATCAAATGCCACGAGTTCGAAGTGACCTGGAAAATGTTATTTTTGCCGTTGAAGCACAGGTTGGACCTTTATTTCTTTTTTGAAACGCAATATATATGGTACTCAGCGTTTTACATGAATTTCCGCCCTTTTTTCTTTCGTATTTTCTAGATGGTTAAACTCGACTTTTTCCGCACGTCAAAAATTCGAATATCTAGAAAATGCGTGAGAGAAGATAATGTAAATTCATGTAAAACGCTTAGCAGTAATATAGCTATATCTATCATATTTATATATAGATACACAATAAAAAAGATATGTCAAGACAATTCTCGGACACCCTATTCCGGGACACAATTTAAAAAAAGAGAACGGATTTTGTGATAAAATGTGAAGAAAATGTAATCGACGGACAAAATGGGAATTTGAACAAAAGTGCAAGGGTCCCGGAATTCGTCTACCGATGTATCGAATATATATTTATTACATATTGCATAAAAATATATGTAAACTTATATNTTTTCATAATCAGAGTCCTTAATACACAAGTGTTACACCGCAAAGAGTTAAAAGTGACGTCATGATTGGAAAACATTACAATTTTTCGAATTTCAATGACCTAAAAACGTATGAACAACGTACATAATAACATATCAAATTTAAATCGTAACGATTTGGGGTCACCAGACCTCTAAAGAAAAATCGTAACGATTTGGGATCATGACGTCATTTCGTAACGATTTGGGCGTAACGATTTGGGAGCAGGCACTGTACACCCCCTGCGCTGTTATCTTGCAACGTTTGCATAAAAAAATCCGCAAGATAACGGAAGGAACGGGGACATCTGCAAGATAACAGCGCTGTACTTAACACATAAAGGAAGGATTCCTGGAAAATTGACCGGCAAAAATCCACAAGATAACGGAGTCAACGGGAAAATCTACAAGAGAACGGGTGAAAAGATAACAGCGCAGGGGGTGTAGTACCTACTTTTAAGCGATTTTATACAAAAAATTTCGAATGGGTTAGGTCCGAATTTTTGTTTGTGACCCTCGCACATGAATTATTATTGAGCACTGCTGACTCGTTACCCATTGACTCGACCCCCATTCAGCAGACCTTTATTCAGCACCATCTTGTAATGATTATTTTAGGGCTGAACAATTTACCTGCTTTTGCGGTGTCTCCAATTGTGGACTCAATACGAAATAATGCCGAAAGCGTACTTCCTGCCGAGTTGCCACTACTGGACAGTAACGGCAATCCCGTAAATGCCACTGCACTTTTGGAAGCCATGCCCGATAGTGCGATTATCGAGCTGCTTTCGAGTGAAAAAACATTGGATCCGACAAAGTGGGATGAAGATTTTGTGAATACAGTATTTGAAGGTCAAGATATCGATACAAGTATAATCCTAGAAGGCATTGAAACCGCCCAAGGGGCAATTGAGATTATCGAAGAGCTCAATGTGGATGACCTGAGCGGGTCAAATGTGGTTGCGGCACTCGACTCTATTTTAGATACAGTTCCAGAGATCAAACAAACTCTTATTGATACCGTTTTTGGAGGTTAGTAAATTAGGGTATCACACGACTGGTCCTCGGTCCCCATTGGTACCAAATGTCGACTGGTACACTATATCGACTGGTACCCGATTCCACTCGAATTTGGTACCAGTCGACATTTGGTACCAATGGAGACCGAGGAACAGTCGTATGATACCCAGTAAATTAAACCAACTACCTAAATAAGTTAACAAAATTAAAGTGAAAAAGGTCTTAATTTACTAAGATTGATAATTTAGTTGAATAGTGCGTAGGCGGTACTGATAGAAAACTTGAAAAAGTAGTTAAAGTTTTATTAAGGTCGTGAATCTGAATGGACGACTTTTCAGGATACCCTCGAAACTGGTTTAGACACACTCGATCTTACAGATGAATTTTGGACTGATCCCAATATGTGGACTGGAGAAGCCATCAATGAAAAACTAGGTTTTCCAAACATAAACTTTTATCGACATTTAAATCATCAAGTTAAACCGGGTTCAATAAACCCTCAGCAGTTCGTATTTCAAATTAGACATCAGGGCGATGCATTATCGATTTAATTTGAATCTGAACACTTTTTATAATTGCGGAAAAATAATTGCCGGAAATAAGGGACATTTAGCAATTTGCTCAGTTTGGGGCCCAAAGTTTAATCAAAAAAAACAAAAACTGATCTTTAATGTTGATTTTTTATTATCCAACCGTGAGATTCATATAAGGATCTAGAAAGATGAAATTTGTACTAATTTCTCAAAAAGGAAGAGAAATGGAGAACCTAAAAGCCTAACAGTATTAAGATGTATAATCTAACCTACGCGGTTCGATTTCCCACCATTAATATCCAACGTCCTTCACAAGTTCGCCTAGCTCCTTCGCAGACTCTTTGACCAAAAATTAAGTTTCCTTATATTGAAAAATTTGTACATATTATTTTTTAGATCCTTACAGGGCTCATAATTAACGGTACAAGTGACGTATTCTGTTTTCAGGTGACCTTGGAGATCTCGGAATTCCTGAAGAATTTATCACAGCCGCTAGCGACGCAATCGTCAATCTAAAGGAGAGCAACTTAACCGATCTGATGCCGAGTGGTTTGAACATCGACAGTCTGAGTTATGCATTTGACCCCTGTGTTGATGTCCTCGCCACTGCCCAATCATTTATTAGAATACCGAAAATTAGCGAAATCCTTAACTTTGATTGGGTCGACTTTTTGGTCGATATTGTTGGTTTGGTGAATGATGGTGTCCGTTGCTACGTTACAATGGCACAATTTCAAGGCAGAGAAATTCCAGAAATGGTGTTTGGTAGGATACAAATGCTAAAAAGCACCATTTGAATTAATACATGTGAACCAATCGTGTCGGGAACTTAACTCCCAAGGGGTAGTGCGTGTAAATAGACACGCAACTTGTTTTTTCGTCAATTTAAGGCATATGGAGGCCCCGTAGGGCAAAACGGGTATTGATGACCCCCTCAACTGTTCGAGAAAATTCGATTGACGGTGTTTTTTGCGTAGGTTATAGATTTCAAACAGCTCTCTATGGGGCCCTGGTGGCCCAAATCAATTTCTGAATAGTCAGATCGACGAAGTTTGACGAGCTCTACAACTTGGTTTTACCAATTTTTTGAATTATTGTGAACTTCTGAAGTGCGTGTTTATTTACACACATTGTGCCCCTACGGGTTCCACAAAATTCCTTCCCCCTGAGAGTTAATTGTGGGATTTTTCAAAAAAAATTTCTTCTCCGAGTTTGCTTTGACCGATATAATATGGGTCAAAGCAAGTTTCAAGAAGAAATCCTGGGCCATATACCAGTGATTTTTGATATTCCCTCATTCTCCTATAATTTTGGTAATTTTAGAGCAATTTGTGCAAATATGCAAGACATTCACCCTAGAAGTTAATTTTACGATGAAGAATCATAATTATTAACCAGAAATTAAAAAAATATATTCAGAAATTACATCTTATGTATTCATGAGTGTCGAAAAAGTGATTAGATTCTACGATCAAATGCCACGAGTTCGAAGTGACCTGGAAAATGTTATTTTTGCCGTTGAAGCACAGGTTTGACCTTTATTTCTTTTTTGAAACGCAATATATATGGTACTCAGCGTTTTACATGAATTTCCGCCGTGTTTTCTTTCGTATTTTCTAGATGGTTGAACTCGAGTTTTTCCGCACGTCAAAAACTCGAATATCGCCATCTAGAAAATGCGGGAAAGAAGATGGTGTAAATTCATGTAAAACGCTGAGCAGTAATATAGCTATATTTATCATATCTATATATAGATACACAATTAAAAAGATATGATATGACAATTCTCGGACACCCTATTCCGGGACACATTTTTAAAAAGAGAACGGATTATGTGATAAAATGTGAAGAAATTGGCGGACAAAATGAGAATTTGAACAAAAGTGCAAGGGTCCCGGAATTCGACTACCGATGTATCGAATATATATTTATTACATATTACATAAAAGTATATGTAAACTTATATGGTATTGTTGTTATCTTTTAATAATTATAAATTTTAATGAAATACAATTTATAATCTGATTTTATCATTAAAGAAAGTCGTATTGGACAGATATCTGGAAATGAGTTATATTGAGTATGCCGAGCGAACTGTTGATGCAATTCGATTTATCTTGAAGAATCAGTTCAAAGAGTAAGTTCTTCGTCCATGATGATTTTTGGTCCCAAAAGTGTGGCCTTTCAAATAAAAATCAGCGTTTGAAGCAGGGCTCGGTTAAAGTTTAGTTTCTTTGCCGAGCCCTGGTTCGAAGAACGTTTTTCGAAGCATTACATAGGAAAGTCTTAAAATTTCTACCATTTTTTCATAAAAAACTTTTCTTGGAAAAGTCATGATGTCCCAAAAAATTATTTCTTGAAACCATCTTGCCAATTTTGGCGTCTTGGATTATTTAGGCGTCAGTAAGTTAGCAAAAGAAAAGCTTTTTTGATTATTTTTCTTATTTTGTGATGTTCTGTTTGAATACAGGATGAGGTAATATAGATGCTAAGCCGTTTTTTGGTGACTTATATTCGCTCAGCGCACTCATGAGCCAAAAACGGCTTAGCATCTATGTTACCTCACTCTGTATTCAGTCCACGAGTTTGTGAATTTATATTGACTCAAAGACTTCAAAGTAAATTTATTAACTTAAACCTTTATACTTTGATTTTGTTTTTTGGTTAAATTTCGTAAGTTAATATTTTTCACTTCGTTCTTTGAAAATAATTGTTCATTTGGATGGTCTCACTGCCCAGCTGAACAGTTTATACATCTCTTCGTTGTCAAATAAATTTTCCACATTGTCATCAAAAAAGTCTTTTTTTCGACAAAATATCTTTAGGGGCGTCTTGAACATTCGCCAAAATGTCCCGAAAAGGTATCTCATCTGTCGCTAGACTATTCGAAAGTATTCCAGAAACTACCAAAATACAAACCGCTTTCAAACAGAAGTTGACTGAACTCATCATAATACTT
Source organism: Oikopleura albicans (assembly GCA_004367875.1). Taxonomy (NCBI): domain Eukaryota; kingdom Metazoa; phylum Chordata; class Appendicularia; order Copelata; family Oikopleuridae; genus Oikopleura; species Oikopleura albicans. The sequence continues at coordinate 71,107 of SCLG01000433.1, forward strand.
AATTATAAATATTATTTATATTTAAAAACAATCCCCCACCCAAACAAGTAGCGAAAATTAGGTCTTTCCGTGTTGTATAAATTTAAGCAACTTGAAAATCGGGTCAAAATCCCAGCTGGCCACTCTGGTCATCAAAGGGGTCAGCTGAGTGGGCAGCTTAGATTTTGACCCGATTTTAATGGCGCCACTTGGAGGTCTAACAATTGTACCCGTCGGAAATAAAACCGACCGAAAACAAGTACTACTTATACATAGTAATAATAGCACCAATATTTTTGATAGCAAACCGGTTAATCCAGGAAAAAAATTAAATTGGAGCAGTTTTTGTTCTCTAGCTTACGAAATTTCTCAAGTTCATAACGCTGTTACCATAAATATGGTGCCTCAGATAAGGTTAGACGATGCTCTTATCATTACCATATTCAACAATAAATTTCCTCAAAATACGGACCATAAGTACAGTACTAGTGTAGACTATTTAACCCAGGGATCGAAAAAAACGTGTGATTTAGGGGAAAATTCAATCACGCTATATTTTATCCCTATTTTTTGAATTAACTCACTTTCAAACTTTATGTACACCACCTGCGCCGTTATGTTAACACCCATTATGTTACCAAAATTCCGTTATGTTACCAGTTTTTTCGGTTTTCTTGTGGTAACATAACGGCGCAGGTGGTGTACTAAATATACAGTATATTATCCGCCGTGTGTATTTATATATGTTATTAACTTGACAAAGCACTCTGAAGTCTACCAATTCATGTGAGCTGCTGTTCAGTGTGGGCTCTTTTATAAGCAACTGTCGGTCAGCAATTGCTTATTCATAGACCAAAATTATTTGTCTAGTCAGGAATCTTTTACAAAAAACTGCCAAAAAGAAACCCTTCTTGGAGACAGGTCACACATTATACTAGTTTGATAATACGCTGAGAGCCTATATCCATCCTTTGTGATTCATTTCCCGTTTTTTCCGGGACCATAACTATTGGCAGTGAACTTCAGTGAGACGTTGAACTTGGGACATCCGGTTTTTTAAACGCTTATAACTAATTAATGGCTTCATGAATTTATTTCCATTTTTTTACAAATCATTCCCATAAAATTGAACTATTTTTCTATAGAGAACACTTATGAAATATTTTCTAATTCGTGAAATACTGCGTTTTTATTCTTTTTGCACACTCATTTCAAAAAAAAATATACCGTATTTTTGAACAAAATCTCAAAATGTTCTCTAAACGAACTGATTCCAAAGAACTTGAGAGTAGGTTGCAAGAAAAGATGTGAACTATACCGTATAATCTATACGTATAGAATAAGGTAAAAAAAAGTTTATATAAACAAACCGACCCTACTACCCTAAAGGACCGGACGCTTTGAAGTTCAAAGTTTCAAATCTCCAAGATTCTTCTTTCACCTCAAATACACCTCCTGCTCTGTTATCTTGTCACCCATTCTCTTGCAGATTTTCCCGTTCGCTCCGTTATCTTGCAAATTTTTTTCGGCCAATTTTACAGGAATCCCTATCCTTATGCGTTAAACTCAGCGCTGTTATCTTGCAGATGTCCCCGTTCGCTCCGTTATCTTGCGGATTTTTTTCATGCGATAGTTGCAAGATAACAAGGTGTAGTGCTCTAGTGGGCCCCTTTTTTTGCAAACTTACATTGTTAGTTGTAGATATGGTATATTTCGGCAAATCGAAATTTTTTGACTGGACCATTATGGGCTTCTCTATACACCATATAACCATGTGAGATAACACCATTTGCATTTGAGATAACAGTTTGTAGTTGAAACAACACTTCTTCGTCATTTTTTGCTTTTCTTCCAGCATTTCCGCCTACGCACTATCCATGTGATATAACAGTTTGCATTTGAGATAACAATTTACTTATGAAATAACACCTTTTTCGGAAAAAATGTGTTATCTCACATAGTTATATAGTGTATTTGAGGTTGTTTATTTGATTTGGGCAATTTTCACCCTGACTTTTACGCGGGCCTAATATTAACCATTCAAAATTTCAGTCTGGTAAGCGAAATCGTATTATTGGTGAACATGCTCATCGACGACGTGCCGGTAATCGCCCGGTACTCGATTAGCGATAAAGAAGTGTCAAATGTGATCGACATAATCGATACTTTCTTGAAAACTGTTGCCATCGAAATTGATGGAATTCAAAAATTGGGCGGAAGGTTTATTGAAGATTGGATTATTGAAAATTATTTTCAAGATGGCAATGTTTATGGTAACCGCACAGCAATGGAAACAACCATAGCCCCAACAACAAGGTTTTTACACTTTTCTTACATTTCATAAACCTTATTAGTAATAAATAATTACCCATTAGGGTGCCCACGGAGAAATCAAACATTTTTAAAATGTGACCAAATGTATTATTTGGACTAGCCATTGAGTCGGCGGGTAAACTGGTGGTAGTTCCCTTTCCAAACTGGCGGTAAACCCTGGTTGGAAGTAATACAATAATAGCAATTATTATTTATTTATATAGCAAAGAAAAAAACTGAAGAAATAATCGATAACCAAATGATATACATGTATTTTATTACTTAGGAGTTTTTTTTAATAATTCTAGATTTCCAAGGAAAACGTTTTTTTTTTTTTAGAATTAGTCAAAGATATTTTTGTGGAGATCAAGCTTGGACGTAAAAAAAACCCTACGCCGTTATCGGGTCAACCTTTCGAGGACAAATTCTGACCCGATAACGGCGTGCGGATGTACAAGATAAAAAAATTCAAGAAAATTCAACCCACGAAAAAATTTAAAAAAAATTTCAAAAAAATTTCAAAAAAATTTCAAAAAAATTTCAAAAAAATTTCTAGATTTTTGATTTCACAAAAGCAACAAAATACACGTTGCGAATTTTTAATAGGTCTCTAGTACTCCTGAAGTCGCAGACCGTTGGCACCCTTTAAGGCACCCTTAAGGCACCCTTAAGGCATGTATTTTTAGTGCACCGCAATTGTGGTGGGAAGAAATCATTGATCGATTCTATCAATTACAAGCCAAAGTAGTCGATCAAGCCAACGCCCTTTTCTAAGAAACTGACATCGTATTTTTCTGTTTATTTTATATGAAGACAAAACATTTTCGGTGCGCAAAAAAATACCCAAAACCGCCTGTCTACGGAAGTTAACACCCCTAAAGTTGACAAAATACCGGAACCTAACAGTTTGTATTCACGACATCTTGTGGTGTACAATATATGATAACCTTATTATCCATTAATTATGAGTTTTAAACATTTGTGATACACCATGTATATACACCATGTGCGCCTTTATCCGGCCGACTTTTTTTGCCGAAAAACCAATTTCAAAATTCCGGCAAAATAAAGCAAACAGCGCGAATTATGGCCAGATAACGGCGCAGGAGGTATATAGAAAAAAAAACGACGGCAAATTAGCTTGAAAATTTCAAATAAAACCTCATGATTGTTTGTGTTGAGTTGTGCGTTTCTTTCTGGTTAGGGTCTGGAATTTATGAGCTTTTACTTAACGCCATATACAGGTCCCACAACTGTAATAAAGTAACCCCTGCACTGTTTTCTTGAAACTTCCGAAAAATGGACATGATAACATAGCGAATGGGAAAAATTTGCAAGATAAAGGTGGAGTGCGTAGGCGTCTGTAAGATAACGCAACGAACTAAAATGTGTTCGATAACTCATTACCGTCTAAAATTGTGTTCAATGCAAACTGCGAGTCAATGGCGTAGTGTGTAGGCGTTTTCCTGATAAACCACGTGAAAAAAATCTGAGAGATAACGGAACAAACGGGTTAAACTGCAAAATAAAGGGTCTCAACATAACAGGACAGGGGGTTATCTGATTATACAACAAAACCGAGAACACAATATTGTTTTTACTTTTTTATGTTATTTTTTACATTATTGATCAACTTATTGAAAACGGATCGTTGCAATACTCGCTTGTTAAAATTAATGAAAAATTATGTTTATAAAATTTTATGCGTTTAACTGTCCCGCGCCACCCATAAGTATACCCGTCCCGCGCCACCGTACCCACATCTGGGTACGGTTCATTCCATTATTGCAGCCAAACTACTGGGCCGATTTCCAAATTTAAACAAATATATTGAAGACTAATTCTTCTACTTCAAAATAAATCTCTGCAGTTATAATTTTATTATTAGGAACAATATTTTTAATTTAATTAAAAAAAGTGGATTTAAAGTTACAAGATAGCGGTTTAACATATAGCATTAGAAAAAAATTAAAGTAATACAGTCAGGTCCTTCAAGATGTGCGCCCTTTAGATGTGCATGTCCCTCTAGATGTGCGTTTTTACGAAAATTTGTAAATATCTTTAGATGTGCGCCTTTTTCAGGCCGCATTTTTCCCACTGCACCTATAGATGTGCACGTTTTTTGTCGGATTTTTTCCAAAAAGGGTCTTTAGATGTTCATTTTTTTCATAATTGTTTCCCAAATTTAACCATCTGGGACATGCGGAACCGGTTTGCGCGCAAATTTTAGATACCTCCACTGGATGTCTTTAGTTTAAGCATATAAATTGGGCAGAAAAAATAATTTTTCATTCAATAATATAATCGGGAAGAGGCCTACTTCGAAGGCCATTTCGTCCACCTAGGAATTTCTTCAGTATAAAACAGAGAAAATGCATTGTGGCATTTCTCAAAAAGTATTCAAAAGAGAACTTTACGAAGGTGGCGAAAATATTTTCGGAAAAAATGGGTCAAAATTTTTTTTCATAATGCTAATTTGGAATCTACAAAAAATAGTTGTATCGAGTTTAGACTTTTTTGATAGCATTTTTTTCAGCAGAATACGAATATCACGTTTATAGGGTTATTTAACCAACTCTTGTAGAAAAACGGTCAAATTGTCNTTTCTACAAAATTATTTCTACAGAATTATTTCCACAAAATTATTTTTACAAACATTTTTCTACAAAATTATTTCTACAGAATTATTTTTACAAAATTATTTCTACAAAATTTTTTTTACAAATATAATTTTGTAATTTTTACAAGATTATTTTTACAAAACTATTTTTTCAAAATTAAGTAGCGTAGCTTGCGCAATTTTACTTGAACAAAATGTTATCCATGTTTAACCTTTTATTTTGCATTGAGGTAAAGATAATGACATCTTTTTTTCCGCGAGCGCTAGAATTTAATGCTAAACTCAGAGCACCTCTTGATTGTATTTCGTTGTTGTAGGTTTTGAATGTGGTATGATATGGACAGATTATAACGAAGCAAGTTACTTTCGCCTTAGGCCCCCACAATCGAAAGAACAGAAAATCGGAATGCGTCACAAAGATGGTTACGACGTACCTGCCCATATACACAATTTAATGGCGATTTTTTTCAACTGAAAATAGAGAAAATAAACTAATAAATCATTTATCGACTTATTTCATTTAAATGTGAACGGTTTAAAATGTAAGTTAATGACCGCATGTGATAGATAAACTTGGACAAAACTGCGCGTTTTTACTACTATGAAAATTGCAAGGATTTTTTGCTTAATCATTCGGGAGGTGAAAATGTGTGCTTTTTTAGCCTCATTATTTTAGAATATTTAGAACAATTTGCAAATGAAACACACCAGGTGCGCCGTTATGTTTCACCCCGTTATGTTACAATTTTTCCCGTTCGTCCCGTTATGTTACAATTTTTTAGCAAAAAATTTTCTGGCGTTTTTGCCTACGCACTACGCCGTTATGTTACAATTTGAACAAAAAACGCGTATTTCGCAATACTTTTGAGTTACGTAATCACAATTTTCCGTTATGTCACAATTTGTACACAAAAAAAAACACGTATTGCGCAATTTTTTTCCCGTTCGTCCCGTTATGCTACAATTTTTATTTTTTTTGGCGTTAACTAGCGAAATTGCCTACGCACTGCGCTGTTATGTTACAATTTTCCGTTATGTTACACTTTTTTTTTTATTTGGTTTTGTAACATAACGGCGCACCTGGTGTACTCGTACGTAAAATTTTTTTTCTTGTCATGATTAAAGTAGTATCAGTACTTCACTTTGTTTTCCTATTAGGAAAATTCTCTGAGAATTAACAACGAACCCATAAATGAGTTAAGGATCGGTCATAGACTACGACTCATAGTTGTTATTTGTAATCTTAAAGTACTGGATAAACCTATTTAAAATATTTACTCATAAGAGATTCAGCCAGAGACGTAAAAGTTCTGTTTTAATTTTTGATACACGGTAGTAACGAATTTAATTTCACATTAAACTTCAAAGTATGTACCAGGTAAAACTTCGAAATATATTTTCCTTCGATAAAATTTGTTTAAAGTCGCAATTAGTTGTTTCGTCAAATTTAATGTCAATTTTGGACTAAAAATTTTGACGAAAACACAAATGAAAATAATATAAGTTTCTTCGTCAAATTTTTGAACGTCGAATTTTTGACGTAATTTTTGACGAAATTTTCATTGACGAATATTTTGGACATATTAATTTGACGAAATTTCCATTCACGAATATTTTTTGACGAAAGTACCATAAACCTTGAGGGTATTGTCACTGTTAGGTAATTTCAATAGAAAAAGGGTTGTTCACATGACTCGGGGTCAGTCGGGGTCACTCGGGGTCACTTTTCAGAAATAATTAATGGACCCTTAATACGCACACCCCCTGTAACTTCTTTTTACATATTCCATTCCATTTCTTGACACATATTTGCCATTTGTATGTGTCAACTACACATTCAGCTATGATTAAGCAAATGAATAAGCAAGTACCACCTTCAACAAAGATTTAATCTACATTATTATAGCCGAGTCTTACATAGCACTGAAAACATATATAAAGAGAACTTTCCATTTTTTTTCAATTTCGTTTTCTTAAAAAAAGTCTTTTGTTTAATAGATTATGATTTGGAAAATGGTGAACTAGAGTCAAAAAACACAAACGGGATGTTGATTTGGCCGCAGTGCATACAGACATAGGAAATATTGCGGCATATCTTTCGAGCAATAATCAAAGCCAAAATCAGTTAGCGAAGAGAAAAAATCACGTCGTGCTTTTTCTAATCTGTATTTTTTCTAGTTTAATGTGATTTGTACAGCGAATCGGCTGAAACCTAATCTAACAATTTTGCATAAGAAACGACTATTTTGACGTTTCATGGCCGATCAATTTGTACGCGCAAAACGGTAGGTAGGTGATATCTATTTCAGTCTCACACACAGCCTGATTGTGTTCTATCGAGGGGTCCGTTTGATGTGGAGGCCTCCCAAGTTTTTTTTGCTAAATTGTTAAAAATACACGAGAATTTTTTTGGTTTTTCAAAAAAGCGGCCCATATTGGAAATAGCGCCCCTCATGGGGTGAATTTGTGACAAAGTCGTGTTAAAATGGCTAAATAAATTTTAAACATTTTAATTTTTCGACCAATTTCAAGATTTATTTTGCGAAAAAAGAATGCCCAAAACTTAACAAAGCTAATGGAAGTTAACAGTCGATTCGTGTTATCTTTTCCAGTTTCAGTTGACGCTCTGTCTACTCAAGTTATCATAATTCCTAGAAGTTAACAAAATTTCTTGAAGTTAACAAAATTGAGAGAAGTTAACACATATGAGTTGTTTAACTTTTGTGTTAACTTTTGTTTAACTTTTGTGTTAACTTCCGTAGACAGAGGGTGTAAATCAAACAATCAATTATGACTATTGTGATGTATAATTTGATCTAGGTCTAAGCTTTTGACGTATGTGTTTTTTATAACTTACTTATTCACGTCCTTATTTAAGGACCGGTCATATATGTTGTTTACAAAAAATCACGAAAATCGATAATAATCATATTTTTAATTGTTCCTTAGGTTGAGTTAGTCTTGAGTCCCTAAGTTCATCGCCAAAAATTATGGTGCCGACAATGACACCATTTTATGCAGTGAACTTTCCGCTAATGAATACATCAAATAACTGTGAAAACTAATGTTGCTCGTGGTTTCGAAACGCGTTTTTATGCTACGTTCACTTTGCCAAAAGCAGGTATGACCGGTCCTTAACTCCCAGGGGGAAGTGCGTGTAAATAGACACGCACCTTGTTTTTTCGTCGATTTAAGGCATTTGGAGGACCCGTAGAGCAAAACGGGTATTGGTGACCCCCCTCAACTTTTCGAGAAAATTCAATTGACGGTGTTATTTTTTGCGTAGGTTGGAGATTTCAAACAGCTCTCTAGGGGGCCCTGGTGGCCCAAATCAATTTATGAATAGTCAGATCGACGTAGTTTGACGAGCTCTACAACTTGGCTTTACCAGTTTGTTTGAATTATCGGGAATTAATGTGAATTTTTTAAGTGCGTGTTTATTTACACGCATTTTCCCCCTACGGGTTCCCAAAAACTCCTTCCCCCTAAGAGTTAAGCTGAATAAAGAAATAATCAAGTTATCATAGTTTTCACTGTAAAAATGGAAACGCTAAAAATTAGGGAAGCCGAATTTAAAAATGAAAAGACAAATTGGACCATCTAGAGACGACGCAGCCGATTTTCATGTGGGTAGTTGGGTAGTGTTTTCGAGAATAATTTCAATATAGTTATGAACTTTATTTTGGCTCCTTGTGCTAAATAAGGGCCCGTAGTGCTAAATAAGGGTTAGTATCAACATAGTAATAATAACGCGAAGATACAAGACTTAACTCACCTAATCCTGGATTAATAAGAATCGAGTGCTTAGAAATAATAAGGGTCGTTTTTCAAAAATCGTTAACCGGCCGTTAATACGCACACCTTATATGAAATAATAATTATGATATTTAGATGAGGAAATAAAAAAAAATCACGCTGACATCTGCGCATCAGGAGATCAAATGGAGAGCGATGGCGAAGGGATTTTCATGTTATTTTTGGTCATGTCAGTTTTGACAGGCTAAGAATTATTTTTTCAATATACACTCACCAAAAGGTTCCCATGTAAACGTTGATTTTGGATTAATTATTTTCTATATAGTTTGTTCGATTTTGCTGCATTGTGAATTTTCTATTGTTTCAAGATTTGCCACAATTCCGATGGTTTGTTCAGGAATAACAAACATGGGATCAAGATCTTGCAAGAAATCTTTATGTTTTTATGATCAGTCAATTGCTTTTGTATATTATGATTTTCAACTCGCAAAAGGCTCAACCGTGTATGGTACTAGTTCGAATATTTTTTTAAAGTTTTTTTTATGAAATTAAAAACCTGGGAATACGGTGTTTATTTAATGCTTTTAAATATGTACTGTTTGCATAGTTTAGACAGGATAAAGTGACTTTTGTTCACTTAATTTCGCGAATTAAGTTCTTAACCTTAAATTCAAACCCTGAAAAAACCTCTAACACGAACTGACCAATTAATCCTGAAGATCGCGATCTATGTATTGAGAGATTCAACGTGTAAACACCTGATAGTTAAGGGTTAAATGATAGCCCATGACATGCAGGAGACTCTAGAAAACATGATGACATGTGCAAATGGGCACATTCTAGAAAAGTTGCCCATAATAAAATAGACGATGTAATTTGTCTATGTTTGTTCAGAATCTTTTTGTATGGTTGGACTCGCGGAAGAAAATACGTTGAATGAGATGCTTTCCAGAAAGCAATTTTTGAGCCCCAAAAAAGTCTCAAATATTCTCTATGATATATTTTACTCCGTGTTTACCTGAATTTCCGCCGTTTTTTCCTCTCGTATGTTCTAGAAAGCATTATTCGAGTTTTTGAAATGCGAAAAAACTCTACTGTGCACAGCTGTGGCCATCTAGAAAATGGGTTATGGTGTTTTCGTCAAAAAAAAAAGTCGTCAATAAATCGGTTCGTCAAAAACGAGTCGTCAAAGAACTTCGTCAAAGGAATATTTCGTCAAAATTTTGACGATCATACTTATAAATTTTTCAATAATTTTTTCGTCAAAAATCTTAGTCAAAAATTTGACGANGTTATTTTTTAAAACTAATTTTACAAAATTTTTTTAACGAAATCATTTCTGCTAAATTGCTTTTACAAAGTTATTTTTCAGAATTATATTTACAAAATTATTTCTACAAAATTATTTTTACAAATTATTTTTACAAAATTATTTCCACAAAATTGTTTTCACAAAGTATTTCTACAAAATTATTTTTAGAAAATTATTTCTACAAAATTGTTTTCACAAAATTATTTTGTGATTTTTACAAAATTTCTTGTTTTTACAAAAAAAAATTTCAAAATTAAGTAGCGTACCTTGCGCAATTTTATTTCAACAAAATGTTATCTATGTTTAACCTTTTATTTTGCATTGAGGTAAAGATAATGACATCTTTTCCGCGAGCGCTAGAATTTAATGCTAAACTCAGAGCACCTCTTGATTGTATTTCGTTGTTGTAGGTTTTGAATGTGGTATGATATGGACAGATTATAACGAAGCAAGTTACTTTCGCCTTAGGCCCCCACAATCGAAAGAACAGAAAATCGGAATGCGTCACAAAGATGGTTACGACGTACCTGCCCATATACACAATTTAATGGCGATTTTTTTCAACTGAAAAATAGAGAAAATAAACTAATAAATCATTTATCGACTTATTTCATTTAAATGTGAACGGTTTAAAATGTAAGTTAATCACCGCATGTGATAGATAAACTCGGACAAAACTGCGCGTTTTTACTACTATGAAAATTTCAAGGATTTTTTGCTCAATCATTCTGTAGGTAAAAATGTGGGATTTTTCAGCCTCATTATTTTAGAATAATTAGAACAATTTGCGAATGAAATACTCGTACGTGAAATAATTTTTAGTAGTACTTCACTTTGTTTTCCTACTAGGAAAATTCTCTGAGAATTAATAACGAACCCATTAATGAGTTAAGGATCGGTCTAACTCATAGTTGTTATTTGTTATCTTAGTACTGGAAAAATCTATTTAAAATATTTACTCATAAGAGATTTAGCCGGAGATTTAAAAGTTCTGTTCTAATTTTTGATACACGGTAATAAAGCATTTTAATTCACATTAAACTCAAGGTATGTACCAGGTAAAACTTCGAAATATATGTTCCTTCGATAAAATTTGTTGCACTTACTTGTTTCGTCAAATTTAATGTCAAATTTTTGACTAAAAATTTTGACGAAAACACAAATGAAAATAAATTATTTTTTCGGCAAAAATTCGACGTATTATACAAGTTGTTTCGTCAAATTTTTGAACGTCGAATTTTTGACGAAAAAATTATTAAAGAATGAAAAGTGTGTTGGTCGAATTTTTGACGAAGATTTTTGACAAAAAAATTATTAAAAAATTTTAAAGTGTGTTCGTCAAACTTTTGACGGAATTTTTGACGAAGTTTCCATTGGCGAATACTTTGGAGATTTTAATTTGACGAAACAATTGTTCGACGAAACTTCTTTTTGACGAAACTATTTTTTGGCGAAACTATTTGTTGACAAAACTATTTTTTGGCGAAACTATTTTTTGACGAATTTTTTTTTTGACGAAACTATTTTTTGACGAAACTATTTTTTTGACGAAACTATTTTTTGACGAAACTATTTTTGACGAAACTATTTTTTGACGAAACTATTTTTTGACGAAACTATTTTTTGACGAAACTATTTTTTGACGAAAGTACGAATAATTCTAATAGAAAAAGTTCACACGACTCGTTGTGCTTAATAAGCGTCACTTTTCCAAAATTATTAATGGACCCTAAATACGCACACCCCTGTAACCAGTTTTTACATATTCCATTCGATTTCTTGACACATATTTGCCATTTGTATGTGTCAACTTCACATTCAGCTATGATTAAGCAAATGACTAAGCAAGTACCACCTTTAACAAAGATTTAATCTATATTATTATAGCCGAGTTCTACATAGCACTGACAACGTATATAATGAGAACTTTCCATTTTTTCAATTTCGTTTTCTTAAAAAAAAGTCTTTTGTTTAATAGATTATGATTTGGAAAATGGTGAAATAGAGTCAAAAAACACAAACGGGATGTTGATTTGGCCGCAGTGCATACAGACATAGGAAATATTTCGGCATATTTTTCAAGCAATAATCAAAGCCAAAATCATTTAGTGAAGAGAAAAACGCAGAAAAAAATCACGTCTTGCTTTTTCTAATCTGTATTTTTTCTAGTTTAATGTGATTTGCACAGCGAATCGGCTGAAACCTAATCTAACAATTTTGCATAAGAAACGACTATTTTGACGTTTCATGGCCGATCAATTTGTTCGCGCAAAACGGTAGGTAGGTCATATCTATTTCAGTCTCACATACGGCCTGATTGTTAACAATCGAGGGGTCCGTTTGATGTGGCGGCCTCCCAATTTTTTTTTTTTGCTAAATTGTTAAAAGACACGAGAATTTTTTTGGGTTTTCAAAAAAAGCGGTCCTAAGTGGAATTAGCGCCCTTCATGGGGTGAATTTGTGACACAGTCGTGTTAAAATGGCTTAATAAATTTTAAAAATTTTAAAAATTTTGTGTTAACTTTCGTAGACAGGTGGTGTAAATCAACCAATCAAATATGATTGTTGCGATTAATAATTTGATCTAGGTCCAAGCTTTTGACGTATGTGTACTTCACAACTTACTTACTCACGTCCTTATTTAAAGACCGGTCATACGAGTTGTTTACAAAACAAGCAAGTCACGAAAATCGATAATAATCATATTTTTAATTGTTCTTAAGGTTGATTCAGTCTTGAGTCCCTAAGTTCATCGGCAAAAATTATGGTGCCGACATTGACACCATTTTATGCAGTGAACTTTCCGCTAATGAATACCTAAAATAATTGTGAAAACTAATGTTGCTCGTGGTTTCCAAACGCGTTTTTATACTACGTTCACTTTGCCAAAAGCAGGTATGACCGGTCCTTAAGCTGAATAAAGAAATAATCAAGTTATCATAGTTTTCACTGTGAAATGGAAACGCTAAAAAACTACCGCTAAAAGACTACCCGAGGGACTACCCGTAGGGACACAAAGCGTAGGGCAGCAAATTAGGGAACCCCAATTTAAAATGAAAAGACAAATTGGACCATTTAGAGACGACGCAGCCGATTTTCATGTGGGTAGTTGGGTAGTGTTTTCGAGAATAATGTCAATATACTTATGAACTTTAAGGTATTACAGGGGGTGTGCCGAATAAGGCCATGCTGAACAAGACTCCGTGTGCTAAATAAGGGCCGGTAGTGCTAAATAAGGGTTAGTATCAACATAGTGATAATTACGCGAAGTTACAAGACTAAACTCGCCTAATCCTGGATCGAGTGCTTAAAAATAATAAGGGTCGTTTTTCAAAAATCGTTAACCGACCCTTAATACGCACACCTGTATATCAAATTTTAATTATGATATTTAGATGAGGAAATAAAAAAAAATCACGCTGACATCTGCGCATCAGGAGATCAAATGGAGAGCGATGGCGAAGGGATTTTCATGTTATTTTTGTCATGTCAGTTTTGACAGGCTAAGAATTATTTTTTCAATATATACTCACCAAAAGGTTCCCATGTAAACGTTGATCTTGGATTAATTATTTTCTATATAGTTTGTTCGATTTTGCTGCATTGTGAATTTTCTGTTGTTTCAAGATTTGCCACAGTGCCGATGGTTTGTTCAGGAATAACAAACATGGGATCCAGATCTTGCAAGAAATCTTTATTTTTTTATGATCAGTCAATTGCTTTTGTATATTATGATTTTAACTCGCAAATGGCTCAACCGTGTACGGTACTAGTTCGAATATTATTATAAAGTTTTTTTTTTATTAAAAACCTGGGAATACGGTATTTATATAATGCTTTTAAATATAAACTGTATGTATGGTTTGGACAGAATAAAGTGACTTTTGTTCGCTTAATTTCGCGAATTAAGTTCTTAACCTTTAAATTCAAACGCTGAAAAAACCTCTAACACGAACTGACCAATTAATCCTAAAGATTGCGAGCTATGTAATAAGACATTCAACGTGTAAACAAGTGATAGTTAAGGGTTATGATATCCCATGACACACAGGAGACTCTAGAAAACATGATGACACATGCAAATTTGCACATTCTAGAAAATTGCTCATGATAAAATAGACGATGTTTGTATTTTTTTTTTTTTGCTCTTTAGCGCCAAAGGTATCAGTTTGTTAAGAATTTTTTTGTATGGTTGGACTAGGGAAGAAAATGCGTTGAATAGGATGCTTTCCAGAAAGCATATTTTACTCCATATTTACCTGAATTTCCGCCGTTTTTTCTTCTCGTATGTTCTAGAAAGCATTATTCGAGTTAAAATGCGAAAAAAAATCGACTGTGGCCATCTAGAAAATCCGGAAAAACAGCGGACATTAATGTAACACGCTGAGTAGCGGTTTCTCCAATTATGTTCATCTCTAGAGTATTTATTGTAATTTTACGTAAATTTAGAAATATTTTTTTTAGTTTTTTGACGAAAATGATTTTCAAGTTTACCGGTCATATAAAATTGGTAAGTCTTCAATTTTTCGATAATTAATCTCAATGATTAGCTTGTCTATTTACCACATGTCTATCAATCGTAACTATCTAATTATAATCGGCGGATATAAATCGAGCGACCAAAACACAAAAATAAGTAAAAGTACCTTTTTTAGTATTAGCTTAAAGTCATAAAAATAAATAACGTGAAACGCGAGAAAATAAAGAAAAAAAAGTGAGTTATCAAATTTGAAAAATTAAACAAATACATTGAGTCATTGTTATGATTCGCACAGGATAATAATATGACGGAATATAAGAGTTAAATATACGTGATAAATGAACTTCAAAATGGCGAATAATGTCAGAGAAAGGCTTAAACATGATGTTCGTCACTTGGAACCAACCGGTAAAATAAATTTCTGTTGTTTTTGATGTTTTTTTTTTCCTTGCGAACATAAAAATTTTGGGGTAACTTTTTAATACCAACTCTACCAATTATATTTAGCCACTTTTAGAAAGTTTTCTCACCATTTCAACGAAAAACTTCCGCGAAATAATTATTTGCTAGATACTCAAAATTTGACCGGAAATTCCGGTTTCTAGTTAAAGCAATCACGGGGATACACACACCACCTACCTAAGTAAGTTAACAGAATTAAAATGGCGTTAGCTTACTTGAAGAATGTTAACTTAGTTGAGTAGTGCGTAGGTGAAAGTGCTGGAAAACGTGAAAACTATTAACTCACTTGAATTTAGACATTTTGTCCAAAATCGACAATAAAATTTGGTGAATTACTTTGTGTTAAGTTACCTAGGAATCCTAGGCTAGGATGGTGATGTATATTAAAAATGGTTGAGCTTTTTTAAGTAGTATTAAAAATTTAAAAAGTAACTTCGTTTTTACCCGTTAAAAACTTGCTCGTTGTTTTTTATTTACAAAACACTACCATTTTTACGTTATTATTTAATGATAAATTATATTTTTAAAATACAGTCAGGGGCTCTCGATGTGCACTCTCTCGATGTGCACTTGTTCACGAAAATTTGTAAATACCTCTCGATTTGCACCTTTTTCAGACCATTTTTTTGTCAAAAAAACCTCTCGATGTGCACTTTTTCCGGGTTGATGTTTTGAAAAAATCCTCCTCGATGTTCATTTTTTGTATTTTTTTGCACACAAAGGAGTTTCCACATAGTATTTTCATATAAATATTTGTAAAAGTTTACCTTTGTAAAGCTTTTTTTAATTTTATGTTTCTCGAAAATTATCAAAAAGTTATTAGTGAAGAAAACCTAAAAGTAAAGATAACCGAAACTTTTGTGTGTGTTTAGTTTCAAATGAAAATCCCAAACGTATAGAGCCGAGTGCGATGTTCAAACTGGGCACAGCCCTCTTCTACGCCATTACCTCAATCCTCATCGTATTCGTTAACAAATCGGTGTTAACCATTTACGGATTTCCGTCAGCCATCGTATTGGGCATTGGGCAAATGTCAACCGCCATTATCGTTTTAGGCTTTTTGAAATTGATTGGCAAAATTAAATTTCCTTCTCTCACTGCCGAAGTTCCAAAACGTATTTTTCCACTGCCGATTCTGTATTTATGCAATATGATATTTGGTTTAAAATCAACCAAGGTAAGACGTAACAGTTTTAAAAGGTATACATCGCCTGAGGGTTTATCAGGCCACTTTCGCCTTTCAAAACCGGCCTGAGAAACCCCAAGGGTGTAAGCGAATAGGTGGAAAATGTGCAAAATAAGTTGGCTTGATAAGCGCACTAGCGGGGAATTGCGCAATACCAATTTTTATACCTCAGGTGTCCTGATAAACATTCAGTGCGTGGGCGGGATAGGCGAAAAACTTTCCGGAAAAGTGGCCAGATAAGCGCACGAGCGAGCAAAATGCCCTGATTAAAGGTGGCCTGATAAACCCTCTGGCGGTGTACTAAGTTGAAGTAAATGAGGATAAAATCGAGAATCCCTAAATGTGCGAGGGAAACAGGTTTCGATATTTAATAAAACTTTTAGAGCCTCTCGTTGCCAATGTTCACTGTACTCCGACGTTTTTCCATTTTGATGACAATGATTCTAGAACGAATAATTTTAAATTCCATTCCAACACGCGGTGTCATCATCTCCGTCCTAACGATGATTTTTGGTGCAATGGTGGCGGCATCCAACGATTTAGCTTTTGATCTTTTCGGATATGTCTACATTCTTGCCAATGACTTTTTCACTGCAGGATATGGCGTCTTTACGAAAAAAAGTCTGAATTGTAAAGATTTGGGCAAATATGGACTCTTATTCTATAATTGCCTTTTCAGGTACGTCACCTATACACCCTTTAACTAATTATATTAACACCGATTATGCAAACAAAGTTGGGCTATCTTAATAATTTTTGAACCAAAACGTATCACGGTTTCCAATTCTTTAAACAAACGCCCTATCCAATTATATTGACAAAATACCATTATCTTAACACTCTTTCAGCGAAACAGTTGTTAAGATAACTGGTTGCGTAGTTATATAAATAAATACGTGGTTTGTTCTTCTAGTTACCATCAAAAATGCACTGAAAAATTATCCCATTTGGTCACCGACACTTTGCTCTATCACAACTTGTAATTGTAAAATTAGGGTTACTTAACCGCCCGATTCACTTGTAGTTAGTTGGGTTAGGGTTCCAGATGAAATCTGAGTTCAATAATATGAATTTTTATTTTATTTTTGTCAGCTCCAAAACTAGTACCATGCACGGCCCATTAGGGACCCCCTTTATTCATGGTTTAATATTTTTTACTATCATCTAGGTTGCCCGCAGAAAAACTCAAATAAAACGTTTTTTTCTGGAGAGTCGTGGGCACCCTACTATTGTCCGAAGTATAAACCAAGTCCTGTAATGCTTATACAGGGTGAGGTAATATAGATGCTAAGCCGTTTTTTGATGACTTATATTCGCTCAGCGCACTCGCGAACCAAAAACGGCTTAGCATCTATATTACCTCACCCTGTACAAAAGAGTTGAAAATATAACTTTTAGCTTGCCGCTGGTACTGACCTTGGCGTATTACACAGGAGATATTGATGCAGTTCTAGAATTCAACGGTTGGAATAATCCAATGTTTGTTGTTCAGTTTTCTTTATCCTGTATGATGGGTTTTATCCTCATGTACAGTATTTTACTCTGTACTCAAGCCAATTCTTCATTAACCACCACCGTCGTCGGGTGCATGAAAAACTTATTTGTCACTTATGCGGGCATGATGTTTGGCGGTGACTATATTTTCTCCGTCATAAACTTTGTCGGAATTAACGTCTCCGTTTTTGGGTCACTAGTGTATTCATATTATGTTTTTGTGGCGAAATCTCAAGCTGCACCGCCATCGACAGCACCATTGCCGAAATAGTTCAGTTTGCTCATTTGTATCGAAATTCAGAAAAAAGTCAGTTTTGGCGCAATAGATTCGTTGAGGCTGTGTCTAATAATGCCATTAATTAGGAATACACCACTTACCTAAGTAAGTTAGCAACATCATAGAGAAAAAAAATTGTTAATTTTCTGGAAGATTGTTAACTTAGTTGATTACTGCGTAGGCCGAAGTGCTAGAAAACGTAAAAAAACTGTTAACTTATTTGAATTTAGACGGGTTTGTTTTTTCAGAATCCACATAAAAATTATAAATTTACTTGAATATTGTTAACTTACTTAATGTTAACCTACTTAGAAGTGGTTATAGCAATATTTGTCTCATTAACCTTCAAACACATATTTTGGAATTTTCTCCAAACGGGCATATAACACGCGTTTTTGATGGTGTTTCCTTTTATCAAATGTAACGGCAGTGAAAACTAACATAGAATTATCGATTACAAAGTCGGATAGCAAATAAAAATACAATATTTGTTTTCGTAATTAATATTAATTAGTCATTTATTGGAGCTAGGAAACCTCAAAAAAGAGGTTATTTTCAATTAAAAGTTTTCACGCACATTTTTTTTCTGTCATANATTTTCGTTTATATTTTGAAGAAAGATACATAAAAAAAGGTTTAGAATAAAGTGTATCGTATTGGGGTAACTGAAGTCTAAAAAATAAAGTGTATCGTATTGGGGTGATGACGTCATTTTGTATCGTATTGGGGTGTATCGTATTGGGGTGGGGGACTGTACCATTATCTTAACACTCTTTGAGCAAAACAGTTGTTAAGCTAACTGGTTGCGTAGTTATATAAATAAATACGTGGTTTTTGTTCTAGTTACCATAAAAAAATGCACTTAAAAATTATCCCATTTGATCGCCGACACTTTGCTCTATCACAACTTGTAATTGTAAAATTTTTCAGAGTGCTCCACGAGTCGGGAGGCATCCAAAATTAGGGTTACTTAACCGCCCTATTCACTTGTAGTTAGTTGGGTTAGGGTTCCAGATGAAATCTGAGTTCAATATTGCGAATTTTTATTTTATTTTTGTCAGCTCCAAATTCTAGGTACTAGTTAGTAACTAGTAGTTACATAAAATATAACTTTTAGCTTGCCCCTGGTACTGACTTTGGCGTATTACACAGGAGACATTCACGCAGTTCTAGAATTCAACGGCTGGAATAATCCAATGTTCGTTGTTCAGTTTTCTTTATCCTGTATGATGGGTTTCATCCTCATGTACAGTATTTTACTCTGTACTCAAGCCAATTCTTCATTAACCACCACCGTCGTCGGGTGCATGAAAAACTTATTTGTCACTTATGCGGGTATGATGTTTGGCGGTGACTATATTTTCTCCGTCATAAACTTTGTCGGAATTAACGTCTCCGTTTTCGGGTCACTAGTGTATTCATATTATGTTTTTGTGGCGAAATCTCAAGCTGCACCGCCATCGACAGCACCATTGCCGAAATAGTTCAGTTTGCTCATTTGTCTCGAAATTCAGAAAAAAGTCAGTTTTGGCGCAACAGAGTCGTTCAGGCTGTGTCTAATAATGTAATGATGGAGAAGTACACCACCTACCTAAGTAAGTTAGCAACATTAGAGCGAAAAAAGTTGTTAACATACTTTAAGATTGTTACCTTTAAGGTAACTAATAGTTGATTAGTGCGTGGAAACGTGTGCTGGAAAACGTGAAAAAAAAACTGTTAACTGATTAGATTTTTGACGGGAATTTTGTCAACCTCCACAAACAAATGTTATTTTACTTGGAGATTGTTAACTTACTTAGTGTTAACCTATTAAGATAGGTGGTGTATAGCGATATTTGTCGCATTGAGTAGTTGAATAATATTGCACAGGCCAATACACTGATAGAGCAGTTTTTAATTTCATTATTTATTTATGCAACTATGAAGAGTTCATTTGTCCGCTTTCTTAACCTATGAACACATTATGCGGACAGTTTTGTTTTATACAGCTATAAATAATCATTTTTTATGACTATAAATTAAACCGTATAAAATTAAAAAATATTTTTCAATAATTTCTAGTTTTTAATTTAAATTACCGATTTATAGTTAATGATGTAAAGTATGGAAAGTATGTGAAGTCAACGTTTTTTCTATGTTGATTTTAATTAACATAACATAAACTGATATAACATATTGATGATAGTTTGGATAACTGTCTAAATATGTGTTCAAGGGTTAAGTAAAACTATCGCTTTACTTTTTTTTTTTGATTTGCACAAATCATTGCTTTATGGCAGTCTTTCGTACCAATAACGAACGTAAAAGTACATACACAAAACGATTATTATTTTATTTTGCAAACACCATATATACCTATGTAAAGTCAAAAGTTACAATTTCTAAAAATGCGAACATTAATAAAAACAACTACTGTATAAGTTATTTGTTTGTTTCTTGCTGAAATCTCCAAACCGGTAGATATCAAAATGTGTCCCAAATTAACTTCATGAAGTGCACTAATTTGATAGCGGTCGCTTTTTTCCCTGAATCAAAAACGGCCCGTATTGAAAAGAGGACTGTATAATATCTTTTTTCCGCTAAAAGTAGACGTTTATTGAGTTTCGCGGTCCGAGCGGCTCTGAGAAAAGTGGGGAAATGAGGTAGCGGCAGTGAACTTCTACTTTTATCGGATAAAGGATATACAAAGTTTAAAATGATTTGAAAAGCAATATTTGACACAAGCAAGAAAGTAACATTCGGCGGTAATCTACTATCCAAATGATATCAATATTTTGTAAACCCTCATGTGAACAGCAATATGTCTGTGTGAGATAAACGATCTCGTGAGCACCAAATGAAATTAAACTACTTTAAAACGGTTTTCGACGTTTTAATGAGACGTTTTAATGAGCGCCATTGGAGTCCGATTCATCCGACTTTAAAATATTTTTCGAAAAGCAGAAAATACAAAGATCTATATGCATGTTTCAGGTGGAATACTTTTGATGCTAAGGTAAGCTTTGTATGTCTAATGGCGATTACCCTTAGAAATATGGACAAAAAAGTAAAGCTCACTATCTTTTGAGACAGAGTAACTGTCATTTGCGGTTGTTATACAAATGCAAAATTGTGGTTTGTATGAGCCTCCGACTGGGAAGTCTAGTTGAAGTTATAGAATAGGTCTATTCAAAGTACTTAGGATAACATCCATAAGAGTGGGTTTATCATGAATAATAAGTGTCTGAATGGAATTCAAATGGAGAAAAAAAATAGCGGTGACTAAAACAAACATTTTTTGAACAAAAAGGCCGTTTATCATGTGACACGCTGTACTTGAGCAAAAAATGGATTACTTTGTTACAATCCACTTCTGAATTTTGCGTCCAAAAAAAATGGTACGGAAGGAGTTTTTGGGAACCCGTAGGGGGAAAATGCGTGTAAATAAACACGCACTTAAAAAAATCACATTAATTCCCAATAATTCAACAAAAAACTGGAAAAGCCAAGTTGTAGAGCTCGTCAAACTACGTCGATCTGACTATACAGAAATTGATTTCGGCCACCAGGGCCCCGTAGAGAACTGTTTGAAATCTTCAACCTCCTTAAAAGTGATACAACCTCCTTAAAAGTGATACAAATAAATCGATTTGTTGGAATAGAAAATTTCTAGAATTTGATAGTCGAATAAACTTGACCTTACTCGATAACAATAGCCAACACCTTAAATTGTAATAAAAACATCAAATGTATGACAAAAATGGACTTTACTGAGTTTCGGATTCAGTTTGTACACAACATGACTGACCGGTCCTTAAGCGTGCCTAAATGACATATTATAGTGCGTCAATCCTGATTGGATACTCGGCATATTGGTATTTACTCGATGACATCAGAATATTTGTGATTCAAGATGACGATGGAATTGTGAAAAACACCCAAGTTCAATTGATTATCCTGTCAGTGTTAGGCCTGACAGTCGCCACGTTAAATGAGCTTGGCGATTATAGCAAACAGTCGGCAATTTTGGAATTGTGCAACATTTCCCATATTTTTCTAACAATATCTTCGTTTGTGTTCGCATTTTCAACGTCAACGGTTAACTTATCACTAATACTACAGGATGTCGAGGACGACGAGTTCACCAATCCCATTTTTGTAATTGGGGCAATGGTCACGATGATATATGTATTTTGTTTTCTAACTCATTGCTACTCTATTTTCATGGTATTCGAAGGAAAGGGTTCGATAACGTTTTCGGCATCGGGGTGTCTCGGAGAAAACGTTATTCGAAGAAAACTTTTTTCGGGAAATGTTTGAAATCTCCAACCTACGCAAAAACACCGTCAATCGAATTTTCTCGAAAACTTGAGGGGGGCTCAGCAATACCCATTTTGCCCTACGGGGCCTCCATATGCCTTAAATCGACGAAAAAACAACTTGCGTGTCTATATACACGCACTTCCCCCTAGGAGTTAAGGCCAAAAAGGACAAAAAAATGACGTCATGATCTAAAAGCGTTACAATTTCTGAGCCACAAATCGTAACGCCTTTGACACAGGGACTCTACGTTCGTTTTGAACCCTTTTTTGAAGGACAAAGCGAGAAGAAACATACAGCAAAGAAACCGATGAATCTACAATATGAGATTTGAAACTATGCCCTTCTCCGTTATGTGCACAATAATATTTTAAAAAATTATTCATAATGACCTGGGGTTATCGCAGAACAAATAGACGAAGATTGTAAATTATTGACGTTTATTCATTTTGAATTTTATAAGCAGTACGCTTCGTATTTTTTACCCGGTTTGATCCACTTTTTGAAATGAAATGTCTTTGATTCATTTAAGTTTCGATCTTCCAGTGTGATATAGTCCAGATGCCAGTCAACACCAGTACTGCCACCTGTNAGACGTTTTAATGATAGTTTGAATAACTGTTTAAATATGTGTTCAAGGGTTAAGTAAAACTATCGCTTTATTTTTTTTTTGATTTGCACAAATCATTGCTTTATGGCAGTCTTTCGTACCAATAACGAACGTAAAAGTACATACACATTGTGTATTACACAAACGATTATTATTTTATTTTGCAAACACCATATATACCTATGTAAAGTCAAAAGTTACAATTTCTAAAATGCGAACATTAATAAAAAAACTACTGTATAAATTTTTTGTTTGTTTCTTTTTGAGATCTTCGAACCGGTAGGAATCATATACACCAGGTGCGCCGTTTTGTTTCAAAACCAAATAAAAAAAACTGTAACATAACGGGAAATTGTAACATAACGGCGCAGTGCATAGGCGATTTCGCTGGAAAACGCCAAAAAAAATGTAACATAACGGGACGAACAGGGAAAATATTGCGCAATATGTGTTTTGTACATAAGGGAAATAGTGATTACGTAACTCAAAAGTATTGCGTAATATTTTTTGTAACATAACGGGACGAACGGGAAATTGTAACATAATGGGGTAAAAATAACGGCGCACCTGTATCGTATGAATTTGGAATAGAAATCAAAAATTTTCCTTGGATGAATTTGAAGACACTTGACAATTTTTCTACTGGTCCAGAGGGATTCGTCATGCTGGAGTACCCCGTAAAACAATTTTTGCGAAGAATTTTAAAACGGCCATGACAGGTTTGTGTGATGATCATCACACAATGTGTCCTACGGGTTATACGAACATAAATTGACAAAACGGCCCTTATGGAGGTAAGGACTGTATTTCATATGATTAGAAAACCAAGAAAAGCAACATTCGCCGGTAATCTACTATCCAAATGATATCAATATTTTGTAAACCCTCATGTGAACAGCAATATGTCTGTGTGAGATAAAAGATCTCGTGAGCACCAAATGAAATTAAAATACGAAAAACGGCTTCTGAAGGACTAGCTCAATTCGAGTCGGATTTATTGGATAAACGACTTTAAAATATTTTTTTGAAAATCATAATATATAAAGATCCATATGCATGTTTCAGGTGGAATACTTTTGTTGTTAAGGTAAGCTTTGTATGTCTAATGGCGATTACCCTTAGAAATACGGACAAAAAAAAGTAATGCTCACTATCTTTTGATACAGAGTAACTGTCATTTGCGGTTGTTATACAAATGCAAAATTGTGGTTTGTATGACCCTCCGACTGGGAAGTGTAGTTGAAGTTATAGAATAGGTCTATTCAAAGTACTTAGGATAACATCCATAAGAGTGGGTTTATCTTGAATAATAAGTGTCTGAATGGAATCAAAATGGAGAAAGAAAAATATCGGTGACCAAAACAAACATTTCAAAAAGGCCGTTTATCATGTGACACGCTGTACATGAGCAAAAAACGGATTACTTTGTTACAATCCACTTCTGAATTTTGCGGCGAAAAAAAAATGGTACGGGCACTTTTAATCGGCATCCAAATATGGGCCTTTTGATCCTGAGTACAAATTGTGACCAAAACAGTTTTTTTGGACTTTTTGAGGACACCACCGCTTATTTTTCGCTCTCTAACCTAAACTTTTAGGTGGTCTAGGTTGGGGTAGGAAACCTTTTAACTTTGTTAATATACAAAGTGAAAAAAAAATTCTGAAAATATTGTTTTGCTAACAAAACGGAGAAAAACTCTATTTGTCAATGTTTAGCCCTAAGGATGGGAAACGACTTTCCTCCTCAAAAGGGATAAAAATAAATCGATTTGTTGGCATAGATTACGCGTACCTAAATGACATATTCTAGTTCGTCAATCCTGATTGGATACTCGGCATATTGGTATTTACTCGATGACATCAGGATATTTGTGATTCAAGATGACGATGGAATTGTGAAAAACACCCAAGTTCAATTGATTATCCTGTCAGTGTTAGGCCTGACAGTCGCCACGGTAAATGAGCTTGGCGATTATAGCAAGCAGTCGGCAATTTTGGAAGTGTGCAATATTTCTCATATATTTCTAACAATATCTTCGTTTGTATTCGCATTTTCAATGTCAACGGTTAACTTATCACTAATACTACAGGATGTCGAAGACGAAGAGTTCACCAATCCAATTTTTGTAATTGGGGCAATGGTCACGATGATATATGTATTTTGTTTTCTAACTCATTGCTACTCTATTTTTATGGTATTCGAAGGAAAGGGTTCGAGAATGTTTTCGGCATCGTGGTATCTCGGAGAAAACGTTATTCCGAGAAAAAATTTTTCAGGGAATTTCACTGACAAAGTTTTTCGTACATCATATGAGACCACAAAATTCATTAGAATTTCCCCAGAAAACGTTTTCTTCGAAAAACACTAATTCAATACGCTAGAAAAGATGATACAGTCTCTATTTCCAAAACGTTACGTCTTAAAGCGTTACAAAATGACGTCATGATTGAAAAATAAGCTTCTTCAGCTTCTTCAGCAACATGTTTAAAATTTACGTACGGTCGAATCAAGAAATGACAAAAAACTATTTTAAGGCCAAAAAGGACAAAAAAATGACGTCATGATCTAAAAGCCTTACAATTTCTGAGCCACAAATCGTAACGCTTTTGACACAGGGACTCTACGTTCGTTTTGAACCCTTGTTTGAAGGACAGAGCGAGAAGAAATATACAGCAAAGAAACCGATGAATCTACAATATGATATTTGAAATTATGCCCTGTTCCGTTATGTGCACAAAATATTTTGAAAAAATTATTCATAATGACGTGGGGTTATCGCAAAACAAATAGACGAAGATTGTAAATTATTGACGTTTATTCATTTTGAATTTTATAAGCAGTACGCTTCGTATTTTTTACCCGGTTTGATCCACTTTTTGAAATGAAATGTCTTTGATTCATTTNTTACAATTTCTGAGCCACAAATCGTAACGCCTTTGACACAGGGACTCTACGTTCGTTTTGAACCCTTTTTTGAAGGACAAAGCGAGAAGAAACATACAGCAAAGAAACCGATGAATCTACAATATGAGATTTGAAACTATGCCCTTCTCCGTTATGTGCACAATAATATTTTAAAAAATTATTCATAATGACCTGGGGTTATCGCAGAACAAATAGACGAAGATTGTAAATTATTGACGTTTATTCATTTTGAATTTTATAAGCAGTACGCTTCGTATTTTTTACCCGGTTTGATCCACTTTTTGAAATGAAATGTCTTTGATTCATTTAAGTTTCGATCTTCCAGTGTGATATAGTCCAGATGCCAGTCAACACCAGTACTGCCACCTGTACCTGAATAAATTGTCTATGTACACTTTCCCAAAATGCTTTTAACGAATCGTAAGTATTTGTTCTGAAATTTTCATCTATTATCCATTTTTTGTAAATTTTCAAGTCCAAAAATTCTATTTATTACTCGGAACTTGCAAAGACCGAAATGAGTAATTGTAAAGCACTTAAGAAAATGCTTGTGAAGGAAATTCGCAAGCTTGCAAAGGAGGTTGGATATGATTAGTGGGGATAAAAACGCGTAGGTTAGATAATACACCTTATTTACTGTCGAGCTTTTATCTTCTCTATTTCCCTTTTCATGTTCTCTTTTTATTTCAGAAATTAGTAAATTTTTGGTATTTTAAAATCCTTATGTACTAATTTCTCAAATTGTGAATTCTTAGCTGAAAATGCACAGAGACTTTTCAGACTTCTGGACAGTGAAGGTACCTTTTGGCCTCGAAAATGCTCTCTAGTGCCAAAACGTGTCTCCTCTTTCAATTTTTTTATTTCACCAACGTAATCTACGCATCAAACTGGATCATATATGTGAGTTTC
>SCLG01000433.1:101189-120666 GCA_004367875.1 Oikopleura albicans
TTTTTTTAAGAGCGAAAAGAAAATCGCAGGTGGCACAAAACTGCCACTAGATCGCTTAACGGTATCAGGGGGTTAAACACGTTTTTTTAGTACAGTTAGTGTGGTAACGAGTTGACACTCTCATTTCCGATTTTTTGCAAAAAACTGTCAACTCGTTCCGAACTGTCACTTCGTTACGTCACTTTTGACCATTTTTGCCCAACTTTTGCCTAAAAAACTCCGAAAAAGTGGCACTTCGTTCCGAACTGTCAACTTGTTACCTGTCATCTCGTTACCATACCAACTGTATATGTGTTACAAATCAATCGTGTTAAAAAGTTTGGTTTTTAAAAATAAATCACCTTTAGTAGTTTTTGGTGTTGAAAAATATTAGTGTTAAACATTTTCCTGTTAAAAACCCTTTGAAACCTATAGCAACGCATTGGGGTGTTAAGACCGTTAACGCATAGGGATATTGAACAAAAAAGCGTCGCGTTAAGCACTAGAAGCGCTATGATGCCATATTGAAGGACCGTCGCTTTATGTTAAATGTTGACTAAACTGTGTGGTTTTTTATCTTTTTTTATTAAATAGTGTACAGTGTATGAACTTAGTAGTTATCGTAGTGTATCGTTTGTGGCTCGAACTGACTGTAGTAAACGGCTTGTATATTCTGTTTGATTTTTTGTTTTCCGTTGCAATGAATAAAGCACAACCACCATGATTATAACAATACCAACCGCCAAACAAAATCCGATAAAGATATCTTTAAAAGCAAGAAATACAACCGTAAATTACGAAACATCAAAATGCCATATATCGCAGTGATTTTCAAACGCAAAAAAATAAATTATGTTAGGTAACACTTTTTAGTAACGTTGCTTGACAGCGCATCTGAGGCCTATGTGGCCTGTCATTGGTCTTTTTTGAGCGCGCTCGGCCAATCACCGGAAGGCGATTTCCTTCTTTTAAAATATTTTTGTAAATTACAGTGTATTATAGAGTCCCCTCTCTAAAGTGCCGCACTTAAGGAGAAGACCTATAATGCTTTTCCGCTAAAAAAATTTTTCGCGTTTTAAAATCAGGACGATATGTGTATGCGAGAGTTAAAAACGAACATTTTGTACTTACATTTTATTCTATATAAAATTGTGGTTTGAGTCAGACAGTCATATATTTCCGCGTCTGACTTGAAACTTTCTTTATCTAGTGTATCTAGAAGAAGATTTTGAATGTGGATTCTTAATACTTGGTTCTAGAACAATACCAGTAATTGAATGGAATCACGAACGTACGGTCAATAAGACCGTAAAGTGTATTTTAACAGAGTAGCGAGGTATTTTGGGGAGTTTTGGCGATCATAAGTTTGGTCGCCCAGTGTTGTTAAAAATATGACTTGGCAACCAAATGGTCGCTCAATGGTGTTTTTGACAGGAATTCGCGACTAATGTCGCCAACATCACCAAAATACGGGTTTTTTGG
The DNA here is from genome assembly GCA_004367875.1 of Oikopleura albicans. Classification (NCBI taxonomy): domain Eukaryota; kingdom Metazoa; phylum Chordata; class Appendicularia; order Copelata; family Oikopleuridae; genus Oikopleura; species Oikopleura albicans. The sequence continues at coordinate 102,651 of SCLG01000433.1, forward strand.
ATATCAATAATGGTCGCTAAAAAACCGTTCAGAAATTTTCACAGAAAAAATAATAGAGAGAAAATTTGTGGGGGGGTCACCAATACCCGTTTGGCCCTACGAAGCCTCCATATGCCTTAAATTGACGAGAAAAAAACCAGTTGCGTGTCTATTTACACGCACTTCCACCTGGGAGTTAATTATGCGTCATACGAGTCAGATGATATAAAGCCTTAAAAGATTTGTCTCATAATATCCAGATGATATCCCAGGTTGAAAAACTATAGTTTTGAACCTGGGTTAGATAGTTTTGAACCGTGGTTCCTGTTGTTTGGCATTTGTGTTTCCGAGTTATTACACGCCTCGGCGGTTAATACAAGTGAACCTGAATAATACAAATTAAACTACACAGTCGGTCTGTGCTCTTATTCGACCTTTTTCGAAAAAAGTTTTCGAGCAAATAATAATTCCATTTTTAGTTCTTACCGCATGATGAATTAGTGGAATGATAACAGTATTGGCATATTTGAGATAAACAGTTCATGTCGAAAATTCACTATGTAATAGATTATTATGTAGTTGATATACGTAGGCTATACGTATTTGCTTTTTTCGAATAGTGGTTTTGTGATTTTTGTGTGATCACAAAATCCCATCAGAATCATAAGATTATGTGTGATTGTTTTGTAATTTGGGTGATTGTGATTGGAAATTCCCCAATAACACTAAAATCACATTTTTTTGTGATTTTAGTCGGTTTCTTCGAAATCAAACCGTGATTTTTCGCGTGATTGTGATTCAAACGGTTGTAATTCCCGTGATTTCCGTGATTTTTTGAGCGTGATTCTATTTTTTTTAATCACACCCTTTTTTCAATCGCTGGTTGAACTCATTTATGAGCGGTATACCCATGGTTCAGCATAAGTCAGAAAAAATGAGTTGTGCTGTGCTCTCCTCTCGGGCTGAGAAAAAAAAATCGAGCTGCGCTCGGCTGGGTTCTCCAGCTCAAACATAAAAATGAGCTGCTCTCGGCGGGGCCTTCAAGTTCAAACATAAATATGACCTGCGCTCGGCTAAGTTGTCGGGTTTGTGAACAATTTCTATGTTCCCTCCTTAAATAGGCAAATCAAAAGCTCAACGGAGCTCGGCAGCTCAAACGAGCTGCGCAATTCAAGCGAGCTCGGGAGCTCAATCGATCTTGGCAGCACAACCGAGCTCGAGAGCCAAGCTCAACAGCACACTTGAACTGCGCAGCTCAATCGAGCTCGACGGTCAGCTGTCGAAAATGTTAAAGCTGTGCTTGGCTGTCCTTTCGAGCTCCAGAATTGAAATTAGCTGCGCTTGACGCTGCTGTCGAGATCCAAAATTTTGATCCAAAATTTTGATGAGCTGTGCTCGCCTCGGCTTTCCAGTTCACGAACTGCCGATCCTTCACGAACTCGAAAGGGCAGTTCACTTGAACTGGGAAGGCCAGCTAGCTGTTGTGGAGCCCTGGGTATACCGGTATATTTTGAATTATAAGCATAATAAAATCTTCATTTTCTCTCATATTTTCTCGGAAACGTACTAACCTTAAATTAGGTCCAACTTGTATCAATTTGGAAAACAAGAGACACTACTTTGTGTTTTATTGTTATTATCATGTGGTTCTTTCTTCCCATTCACTATTTTTTTTTTCAGAATCTGTCTATCACTTTATTGTATTTAAAACTCTGGATTTCATTGTGCTCAATCACATCATAATTGTACGAATTTAATTAGTAAAGTAAATTAAATTATCGTTTAAAAATAAATAAATTTATTTTCATTGAAGTCAGAATTCAAATTGCGCTAATCGTCTTTTATTGTCCAAAAATAGTATTTATGAGCAGAGTTAAGCGTTGAAAATTCGTCATACATTTCACATGAATCATTGGTGCGTGTCTGTTATGAGATTTGTATTATCTCGGGCCTGTTAGACTGGTGAAGTGTATTTTGGCGATCCCTTTTTTGCTTCCTAAAAACTTGATTTTTTTTTTTGGGTGGTTTTGGCGACATGAAAAATGGTCGCCAATTGTTGTCTAAGACACCATTAACCGGCCATTTATTTGGCAAGTCCGCATTTTGAAAAAAACTTGGCGACCAAACGGTGTTTTTGAAAGGATTTGGCGACCAATTTGTGGCGACCATTTGTGTCTTATTATATGAGCCAACTTCGGGGAATCCTGCTCCTAACAATAATCTCGAATCGAGAGGATCATATTTTTTGTATTTTTGGCGACCACAAAATTGGTCGCCAAGTCCTTTCCGAAAGAATATGACTCATATTCTTCTATAGCATAGCTTTAACAACTACGTTCTGTTTTTCAATATCCTGTTGCGGTCCCGACAGTGCCATTTAGTACTGTTTTTTTTAAACTAAAGAGTCAGGTCGTCTCGAATTATTCCAAGAAGCCTATAATACCATCAGCGGGAATTTTTCGGCAAATACAAGTTTGGATGTACAAGTTTGTAAATATAAGTTTCTGCCAAGCGCTCTAGAATGTCAACGTACGGTGTGTCAAACCTCAAAATGTACCTATTTCTATTCTAGAAATTAACACGGAATGAAATTCGGGAAAGATTTTTCTGTTTCACAATAATTTTCCTGCAATAAGCAATTGTAAAAAAGGGAAAATAGGAAATATGTTTATTTTTATATCATTTTTACACATTCGTAATTCAAGAACGAAGAAAAAAAATTGTGAAAAAGGAAAGCGACGGAATTTGTCCCCCGATGCGTATTCGTTTCTAGAATAAAAAGCGGTAAATTTTGAGCTTTGACACACCATAATGTTAAAAATAATTTATTGTTTTTTTTTTGCAGATTGATGTTTTCAGGCTCTAAGACAAGTATAAATACGGTGATATGTATTCAGTGTTTTGTCTCGGTCAGGCCCATTTGACTTGCTTTTATAGACTTTAGCAGAAATCCAATTGAAATATTCAAATTGTTGGCTACCTAAAAATAAATACAGTTAACACAAAAGTATTGTTCGTTTTTTGTTAGTTATGTTTGAAAATTCCAATTTTACATTATGTAAAATAACCCCCCGGCGCAATTGCCCTACAATTTCGCATAAAAAACTGCCGTATAATCGCGCAGTGCGTGAACGAACAAACCGGAAAAGCGTTCTGCGCGCAAACTGCTTGATACCAACACGACTTAAAAAACCTGTTTGATAACTGCTCATAGGGGTGTTTTAACTTTGTTATCCAAATTAGCCTTTATCCACTTCACACTAATGTATCAACAAAAAAAAATTGTTAAAAAGCAGTTCAAACTGACAGATACATGAATTTTTTCAATAATTTGCGTCCGGTTACCCTTTTTTCATTTTACCCTTTCTTCATATAACACTTTCTCCACTTTCATTTTTTATGTCGCCTTGGGACCATTAATGCTACCAATTCAGTCCGTGCCGAGTTTACAGTTTGTCAAATTATTATCACAGCCCTCCCCCTCTTAAATGCCGCCGGCCTTAACTGTCGCGTTTTTAAGGGCTCGAGTCCGGCACTTAAGAGGGTAAGGGCTGTAAATGATTTTTCAGTCACTTACTTTGATAATCTGTTGTATCGAACTTGAAATTTCGCCGTTTGGAAGGAATCGAAACGATCGTGCTGTTGACAACACAAACAACTGACGGTTAAACATGTTTATTGTTTCAAGTTGAAACTCGCATCTTGCTCGAATTTCATTTTCGACAACCATCTGAAAATACAAATAAGGTTTGCTCTCTTTTCCGAAAAAGTGTTAAGATAAGTGGGTAAGGTATTCGATATGATAAATCTTAATCGCGATACGGCCCCCCGTCCAACCCCTAGCGTTACGTTTTGGTTCAAAAAGTGTTAAGATCACCCAATATTGTTAAGATAACTCATATGAAGATAATTGGAGTATGTTTGATGTTACCTAGCTATAGCTTTTTTTGTTCTCTTTCTGAAGAGAGAAAAGTGTCCCGAAAGAAGCTACACCACCTACTCAAGCCTGGACAAGTAAGTTTACATTATAAGCAGCGCGGTGAGTTGTTTGCGCGGCTAAAGGACGCTAGCCAATAGGAGGCACCTATAAAAAACATGAGCCAATAGGCGCGCTTGTAATTCATTTACAGACGCTCCGCTGGCGTCTGTAACTGCTTATTAACTCGGCCACGTATGCGAAAATTCGTCAACTAAAACTGTAAAAACAGACGCAAACCGACTGTTAACTTCCATGAATTTTGTTAATTTCCGGGGATTTTGTTAACTTTAGGGGCGTTGACTTTCATAGACATACCTTTTATTTGACTTCAGACCGTACTTAACACCAATTGTGATATTTATATTTTAAATCATATTTTTCATGATAACAAACCGGGATATATTTCAATGAAAGCTGCCGGTGGATCTTTTTTCCATTATCGGCGATGGTCTTTGCAAGACTTTTTACTTCGGCCAAATCACTTTTTTGAATTGATTTTCTGTATTTCAGCATTTGGCCATAATTGTCCTTCATCTTTGTTACGTTAACGTTTAGATCCGTGTCCATATACCATTTTTTGAATTGAGACCTTTTATCAAACATTTTCTTCAGAGTGCCATTTTCCGAAAAGTAGAAAATCTTGGACATATTGCGTCTTAGAGAGGTATTAGTGTGACGAATTTTGAATTTCTGGCGCCACCATTTGAGCTGAATTAGGGATCCATATGTCATAAATAACTTAACTCCTACTGTATACGGTGTTTATATAAAATAAAAGTGGTTCTCATGTCTCATTAAACACCCGATACGAGCAATTATATGTACACGGGGGTCGCCAAACAAAGGTCGATTTTCACCCTTATTTGATGACCTTAGAATTAGGACATTTTAGTGTTATTTTTAAACGTAATTATGATTTTTGCGAAATATATTTGATTTTATATTATAAAAAATAAATAAAAAAAATAATAAAATTAAAATAATAAATTAAAAAATAAATAAATTAAATCGTAACGATTATATGAGTAAAGTTTTGATAAAAACTAATAAAAAAGTCCATGACAAAATAAAGACCCTTATTTGTGAAAATAATTTTTTTCGAAACAAGCGACCCTTATTTGTCGCCACTTACCCTAATTTGCAGCAATAATATTTTTTTTTTAAAAGCGACCCTTATTTGCAACAATAATCTTGTTTTCGAAAAAAAGAAACCTCATTTGCCGCAACTGACCCTTATTTGCAGCAATAATCTTTTTTTCGAAAAAAGCGACCCTTATTTTGCCCCGATTTTTTAGTTACCATAAGGGTACATTTGAATGACTTAAATTTATATTTTGGTGGTATTCTAATAAAAAACTTTTTTCAAAAACATTTTCTCTTAGGCAAAAATTTCTGTTACGTTTCTCCCATATCTTAACAGGGCGACGTCGTACCAGAAACATAATCGCAACCATGGAAAAGAGTACAGCCAGTAAGGAAACACAGATTTGTATAACTTCGCTAAAATTAATCATTTTTTGTTCCCGAATGATGAATGTGATAAAGTGATGTTTAAATGAATCCTTTTTTTGTGACAAAAATAAATTTAAGAATTAATATCAACGGAGTCAAGAAGGTCATTGGCCGAATTTCGATTCAACTCTAGAGGGAATTCAGATTTAAATATTAACGGACGTGCTGAAGATTAAAAGGTTAGAGAATTCGCTTACTTTTGAGATATTATTCATATGAAATTAAACTCGGACTATATTTTAGAAAAAAAAATAATCACATGTAAATATATATCGTACATGGGTTGACCATGTTTTGTTCACGGAATTCAATATGTATTCGAAATTTAAGAGACTGCCTCGTTGAACGAAGGTCAAGCTCCATTTTTTTAATATTAAAAGTAACAGTAACGGGTTAAGAATGGGGTCAAAGTTAGTAACAGTAACGGGTCCAAGTTATACACTTTTTATAACCCATAAAATAAACTATGAATCATTGCGCAACTCGCAATTGGCCCACGGGTTTATCGAGGCACTTTTTTTGCATATTTTCCAGCTATTTCACCTACGCGGCGTAGGCTACGCCCTATGACTTTATCGGACCACCTGATAGTTTATCGGGCTAGTCTTTAAAGGCGGAAGTGGCCCGATAATCCCGCGGCATGTATATAATAATTGCACCTACTTTCGACTAATTTGGATGTGCCCCCCACACTGATTACTGATCTAAAAAGTTATTTTGCGTAGGTTGGAGATCTCACGCAGCTATCTAGGGTGCCAGCTACTCCGCCCACGCACTGCGCCGTTATCTGACCAGAAATTCTCATGAAAGAAAATTTTCCCGATAGTCCGCCTACGGCCTGCGCCGCGCCCATTTTTACGTAACAAAATATTTTTTGGCGAAAATGTCGGCCAGACAACGGCGGTGTATTTCGAAACAGGTGATCTTATGTTATTTTTTTTTGCTAGAATTGGTGATGAGTTATTACCCAAAACTTCGATTTGTTTTCGACCGCTCAGTTCAAATACTGTAAGACCTTTGGATTCGCCAAAAAACTGAAAATTTGTGATTAATCAAACTTTCGTCATTCACGTTGCATGCAAAAACATTGAGCCTTTTTGTAAATATTGAACCAAATGTTTTTTTTTTGTAAATCTCCAAAATGTGGTTAACTACAACATGCAAGTACGTTCAAATGAAAACACGGTCGGTTAAAGCGTCTTAAGTGGTTCAATCTAATTAATGCTTAGAATGTTTATCGCCCTAACCTACATCAAATCCAGCAGCTTTTAACCACCTGCGTTCACCTAAAAACGTGTACTCTGTTTTTCTTTGACAACACACACAAAAATGATTTTATTTTTCACTATTTTGACGCTGATTGAAACAAAGAGACCAAACGTAATTTTATTGATCGCTGATGATCTGGGCATGGGTGATTTGTCGTTAAATAATCGCTTGGGGAAAATCAAGACACCGAATATTGATCGAATTGGGACGGAAGGAGTTAACTTTTTGGATGCGCATTCGGCCAGCTCAAAGTGTGCACCAAGGAATGGTTATGATTTGTCAATAAAATTTCATAAAAAATAGGGTACGGTGACCGTACTTGTGGTCCAGTAATAATAACAGCGTAAGGACCTTACGGTAAGGTCCTGAAAATTAACGTGAATTAAGATCAAGGCTCAATATCTCGTGATCTCAATATCGCGTGATTATCTTGTTGAGAGGTCTTTTATTCGCAAGATAAGAAGAGTTATATACACCGGGTGCGCCGTTATGTTTCACAAAAACTAATCAACAAAGTGAAACATAACGGCATAGGGTGTAACGTATAAAGATATGTATTACGGAAACAATAATTCAAAGTGAAACATAACGGCGCAGCTAGCGTAAGATATTGCGTTGAAAAAAAAATCATTGTTGAAAATTCACAAAATTTGTCACCATGAATAGTCGATACATGCTAATGACTGGACGTTATTCGTTCGATAACTCGAATACAGCATCGAAACGTAAACTTAGACCGGGTACGCCACATTTGGGCGAACTTTTCAAACGCAACGGATATCGCACCGGAATCATCGGAAAACATCAACCGATTCTTGATGCGTTCAAAGCGGACGATTTAACTCCTGAGGAGCGATCGCAGCGGGCTCGTGCAAATCGAGACTTTGTTCAAAATTGGGGAGGAGGAACTGGCATTCGAATACCCGGAGAAGCTAAAAAAAGTTTTTATATGGCCTGGATATAAATTTGAAGTTTTTTATTGCTTTATCATTCCGAATTTTCATTTCAGTGACCGCATGTGCGGAAGGAAGGATATGATTGGGTGGATTCAAACCTACCCGTTTAGGTCATAAACCTCTTAATACTACCGGTTGAGTTTCATGAAAATCGACCGAGCGTTTCTAGTGAGCCGTGTCGGCATATTTTAGAATGATATCAAGGCCAATTTTACCCTTTTTATTTGGAACTGAGGTGTCTTCCTTTCTCCCCTCTTTATAAAAGCCGCGTTTATAAAGAGAGGAGAAAGAAGGACACCCCAGTTCGAACTAAAACAGGGGAAATTGGTCTTTATATCATCTGAAAACATGCCGACATGAAATTCTAGAAACGTTCGGCCAATTTTCATGAAACTGAATCGGTATAGTTTCTACAAGCCTTTTGCCTCCTCCATTTGTCTTTTCATATTCTCTTTTTATTTGAGATTTTTTTTTTTTTTAACGTTTTAAATCATTATGTAAAAAATATTAATAATAAACAATTTCAAATTGATATTCTTCCAAGTTTCAAACTACTCCATGCCTTTCGGTCCACATACATCTTCATACGATTATTCGTTTCTAAATCAATACGCTTGCTGTCGTGTCGGCGGCGGTTATTTCGAAAACGGGTACAATACCGAGCCCTTCACAAAATTTGCAATTCAAAGGGCTTACCCAGAGGGAACGACTATTGAAGACCAAGCTAAATGATCTCAAATCGTATTATGTCCGATGAACAAACCTGGAATTCCATGGAATGCAAATTGCATATTATGTACACCACCCACCTGCTTCAAGTAATATTTTTTCCCAAACAGTGGTCGTTTTTTCCGTCTACGTACTACCTGCTTAAACTTACACTTTTCCTCTTGAACAGTTTTTCCTTTTATTTTCGTGTTATTTTGAACAGGTACTTGAACAGGTAGGTGGTGTATATCAAAAAAATCATCGTTTAAATCATCTTTTAAAATCATTTAAAAAGCATGCTACAAAAGTTTCAATGGAGAAGATCGATGCAATGGCCGTCCATTTGCAAAAGGCTATTTAGCGCCTCCTCACAATGATGAAAAAATTGATGGCACAATTTTGGTTCCAAATTTCCCACCGTCCATTTTGGTTCAAGAATCCTTTGACACGAGATCTGTAGAAAGAATCCTCGGGGAAAAAGCGATGAAATTCATAATTGACAACGCCAATAAAGAGGTTAGTTTAAAATAAATAAAGATACGCCTTTTAAGGGTATTTCCGCGACCACTTAGGGTCGCCAAACTTTAATTTTGCGAATTTTTGGCGACCACATAATTGGTTGCGGAATGGTGTTTAAGACAAGACATGGCTACCAATATTGTGGTCGCCAAAAACACCAAAATACAAAATTTCGCCAAAAAGCAAAAAAAAATGGCAAAAAAAATGGCGAAAATTGGAAAATGGCGGAATATTGAAAAAAATGAAAAATGGCCTAACATGGTCGCCAAAATACTATTCACCGAAAAAAATAGTTAGACACGACGGTTTTGTGTTCGGTTAAGATTTTTCGATTTCCTGTTTTTCCAGAGTTTCCACTCTTCCGGTGACCGGAACTAGCCAGAAAAAATGGAAAGATATCAAGAATATAATCCGAACAACAAAACATCGGGCCAAACTTACCCGAATTTTTTTAATCGGAAAAATTGGTCAGATTAAATCTGTTTCGAATGTCCAGGAGCATGGTGAGCCTAAAATAAATTTTGTTCTCGAAATTAAAACCTCTTTCATTGACGCGCTTTCCTGTTTTCGGCCGCATCGGGTTGTGCCTTAAAAATCTTAAACAATTTTTTTAGGAACCTTTTTTTCTTTATACTGGATTTCGGGCGGGTCATAATCCGTTCAACACTGAGGAATCCTATCGTGGTAAAACTGAAGCCGGTTTGATTGGTGAAGCCATCGTTGAACTGGACGACATCGTTGGCCGAATTTTAAATACCGTAAAAACGCTTGGAATTGATGAAGAAACCCTGATTGTTTTCATGTCGGATAATGGCGCAATTAACTCCCACAATGCCGAAACGGCCATTCTTGACGATGGAACCGGCGACTACATGTACGATGTGTTTCGTCATTATCAAAACTCCATCGATTTTAATGGGAAAAATACAAAATTGAATGCAGGAAAAGCAAGCTGTTATGAAGGTGGTCATAGGGTTCCGTTTCTATGGCGATTTCCCAGGGAGAGTTGTGAACTGTAGTGTTCGGTACCGTCGTCTTTTTGAAAAAACGTTTTTCCGAGAAAATAAAGGAAAACGTTTTTCGGAAAAAAATTTTTGGGGAAAAAATCTCAAAACTGTTCAGAAAAAATATCTCAAAATTCTTTGGGGGAAATATCTCAATTTTTGTTCAGAAAAAAAAAATTCAAAATTTTTCAGAAAAATATCTCGAAAGTTTTCAGAAAAAATATCTCGAAATTTTTCGGAAAAAATATCTCGAAATTTTTCAGAAAAAATATCTCGAAATGTTTCAGAAAAAATAACTAAAAATTTAAAAAAAATATCTAAAGTTTTCTACCAAAAAAGGGGGGTTGTCTTAAATTATTCTTACCGAGAAAAACATTTTATTAAAAAACGTTTTTTTTTTGAAAAACTTTTCTTTAAAAAACGGTTCTCTGAAAACTTTTCTTTAAAAAACTTTTTTTTGAAAAATTTTTCTCTGTAAATTTTTTTTTTTAAACGTTTTTCTCCGAAAGACCGTGGTCCCAAAATTTTCTTAATTTTTGTGGCCCAAAACAATATTTTGAAAAATTTTACAACTTGTATAGTCGAATAACACCAAGAGTGGTGTCGGATTCAACCGTGTCCTATATTGACCTCTACCGGACTTTGGCAGATTTTATCGAAGCTGATTTGCACTGTAACGAAGCCCCGGATAGCCGTTCGCTTTTGGGGCTAATTAACGGAACAGACGGTCTTTCCGGCCCCATCATTCATCACTGTATATTCCAGATTGGCTTTCCAAATTGAAATTCAAATATTGATTTGAGACACGTAGATAATCTATGTAGAATTTCTACTTTGTAGAATAATATTCATTTTATTTTTATTCAAAATTTTCGTCTTGTGTCATCGGTGGCGCACGCCCTAGGCCTAGAGTTAGGGTTAGCATAATTTTCTACCTACGTATTTTACATTATCTTGTGTTTTGCGATAAATAACGTGTATTGCGCAATATTTTCGCGTTACGTAATCGCTATTTTCCATTATCTTGGCTAAAATTTTGAACATTTGACAATTCATTTTTGACAATTCATTTTTTACAATTCATTTTTGACAATTCATTTTTGACAATTCATTTTAGACAATTGATTTTTGACAATTCATTTTTGACAAATCATTTTTGACAATTCGTTTTTGACAATTCATTTTTGACAATTCATTTTTGACAATTCATTTCTGACAATTCATTTTTGACAATTCATTTTTGACAATTCATTTTTGACAATTCGTTTTTAACAATTCATTTTTGACAATGAATAAAAAAACTGTTTGGAAAGCCTACTTTCAGGGAATGGCCGCAATTCGGGACGCGGAATGGAAATTAATTCCGGAGACAAAAGAATTATTTAACCTTCGCTATGACTTAGGAGAGCTAAATAACAAATACGATGACAAACCGCTGCGGGTTAAAGACTTAACTGAAAAGTTTAATAATATCATCAATACGGTCAATCAGAGAGAAGTGGATAGTAATCTTGGACGAGTTAAAGATCACTGTTTTTAATCAAAAATGAAATATTTTGTACATTTTGCTTTTTTATACCGAACGCATTGGAAGTTCTCATGAGATAATAAAACTCGCGGAAAGACCACACTCAGTTTAATTTGGATTTCACGTTAATTTTGTAAAATGGAAATTGGTTAGAGTTTTCGAGTTCAGTTTACATCCAAAGCGGATTTCGATCGTCCGATTTTTAATTCAGTCCATGCGCTTTCCGGACAGTCACTACTCCACGTGCATTTTCACGAATTTATTATTATCTTCCTGTAACAGTTGGTCTGGTAACGAAGTGACACTTTTTTGTGTCAAAAATGTCACTTCGTTTCATTATTAATGAAACTGTAATACGGTCACTACGCTTTGTCACTTTTGCCCAAGTTTTTCCCATAAATCTCCAAATAGTGTCACTTCTTTTCCTCTGTGTCACTTCGTTACCATCTGTGCTTTTGTTTCTTGAAAAGTACTTCGAATGGAAAAACTGAATGATACCAGCGTAGGGCGTAGGTCGAAAGTAAAAAAACTTTGACTTTTCGGTACGCAAGCGTTAGTTAAACACAAAATAAATAAATTTCCGTTTTTTACGCATCATAGCCTGCAAGATAACTGCGCAGTTTGTATGGCCTATCAAACTTAGCCTACAGTCCTTACTCTCATTACGGACGATCTCAATACGGACAATTGTTATGAAAAAATGCCCCTAAAATAACCCAAAATGCACACTTTACGACTATTAATCCCAATACCGACGCTTTTTTTGAGAATCAAAACGTATTGGACGTATTGGACTTACGGACTGTATATTTAACTAAGCTCTAGCATAATTGAATTATAATTTTCAGGTTTAATACTAGGACGGCTGAGTTTTATTTTCCATGATCTTTATATTAAACAAAATAACCGATTTTATTTTCGATTGTGGTTTTATGTGTATGATATCTGCCACCAGAAACATTACAGTGTGGTTAAATGAACACGATACAACAATGTCTTGCTTACTCCTAATCACAACATATCTTCAAATTATATGGTTATTCTAGTTAATCAAAATAAATGAGCATATTGATTCCTCATTAACTACAGCATATGCAATTTTGTGCCGTAAAAGCACGTGTTTTCACAGTTTTTATGTTAACTCGCAGGGGGAAGTGTGTGCATATATGCACACGACTTAGTTTTTGTCGATTTAAGGCATAAAGAGGTCCCGTAGGGCAGAATTGATATTGCTGACCCCCTCAACTTTCCGAGAAAATTACATTAAAGGTATTTTTGCGTAGGTTGGAGATTTCAAACAGCTCTTTAGGGGCCCTGGTGGCCCAAATCAATTTCTGAATAGTCAGATCGACGTAGTTTGACGAGCTCTATATTTTGGTTTTACCCGTTTTTCTTGAATTATTGCGAATTATTGTGAGTTTTTAAGTGTGTGCATATANTGGAAAGCCTACTTTCAGGGAATGGCCGCAATTCGGGACGCGGAATGGAAATTAATTCCGGAGACAAAAGAATTATTTAACCTTCGCTATGACTTAGGAGAGCTAAATAACAAATACGATGACAAACCGCTGCGGGTTAAAGACTTAACTGAAAAGTTTAATGATATCATCAATACGGTCAATCAGAGAGAAGTGGACAGTAATCTTGGACGGGTTAAAGATCACTGTTTTTAATCAAAGATGAAATATTTTGTACATTTTGATTTTTTATACCGAACGCACTGGAAGTTCTCATGAGATAATAAAACTCACGGAAAGACCACACTCAGTTTAATTTGGATTTCACTTCAATTTTGTAAAATGGAAATTGGTTAGAGTTTTCTTGTTCAGTTTACATCAAAAGCGGATTTCGATCGTCCGATTTTTAATTCAGTCCATGCGCTTTCCGGAGAGTCACTACTCCACGTGCATTTTCACGAATTTATTCCGCAAACATGAATTTTTTCGAAAGATTGTTTTCAGGGCAAATATTGTTGAAATCCAGTGCAATTCCGATTTTTCTGCTATTTTTTTTTTCAAAATTACGTTGACAATTTTTTGTGTTAAAAAATGTCACTTCGTTTCATTAATAATGAAACTGTAATACGGTCAGTACGCTCCGTCACTTATGCTCAAGTTTTTCCCAAAAATCTCCAAAAAGTGTCACTTCCTTTCCTCAGTGTCACTTCGTTTCCTCTGTGTGACTTCGTTACCATCTGTGCTGTTATTTCTTAAAAACTACTTCGAATAGAAAAACTGAATGATACCACCGTAGGGCGTAGGTCGAAAGTAAAAAAAACTTTGACTTTTCGCTACGCAAGCGTTAGTAAAACACAAAATAAATGAATTTCCGTTTTTTACGCATCATAATCTGTAAGATAACTGCGCAGTTTGTATGGCCTATCAAACTTAGCCTAAGTCCTTACTCTCATTACGGACGATTTCTTCCAATACGGACTATTGTTATGAAAAAATGCCCCAAAAATAATCGAAAAATGGACACTTTACGACTATTAACCTTAATACGGACGCTTTTTTCCGAGAATCAAAAACGTCCGTATTGGACTTAAGGACTGTATATTTAAGTAAGCTCTAGCATAATTAAATTATAATTTTCAGGTTTAATACTAAGAGGGCTGAGTTTAATTTTCGATAATCTTTATATTAAACAAAATAACCGATTTTATTTTCGATTGTGGTTTTATGTGTATGATATCTGGCACCAGAAACATTACAGTGTGGTTTAACGAACACGATACAACAACGTCTTGCTTATTCCTTTAACACAACATATCTTCAAATTATATGGTTATTCTAGTTAATCAAAATAAATGGGCATATTGATCCATCATTAACTACAGCATATGCAATTTTGCCGTAAAAGCACGTTTTTTCACAGTTTTTATGTTAACTCGCAGGGAGAAGTGTGTGCATATATGCACATGACTTGGGTTTTTGTCGATTGAAGGAATGAGGAGGTCCCGTAGGGCAGAATTGGTATTGCGTACCCCCTCAACTTTTCGAGAAAATTAAATTAAAGGTATTTTTTGCGTAGGTTGAAGATTTCAAACAGCTCTCTAGGGAGCCCTGGTGGCCCAAATAAATTTCTGAATAATTAGATCAACGTAGTTTGCCGAGCTTGACTCTACCCGTTTTTCTTTAATTGTTACGAATTATTGTGTGTTTTTAAGTATGTGCATATATGCACCAAATTTCTCCCTACGGGTCATCAAAAAGTCCTTCCCCCTGAAAGTTAAAAGAATAATGAATCATTAATTTTCTTATTCTAAAACTCATACATACCAATTATAAAAAAACTGATTAAAGTAACACGTGTTGGCGATAGAGATTCTCTATCTTCGGTTTCTGCCGTCTAAAAAATTCATTTTTCAAGTTTATCATAATTTTTCAAAGATTTAGAACGTTTTATAGCAGTTTTTGGGAAATTTGCGGGTTAAAAGCTGATCCTAAAATTATTAAAGATTCGAAAATACATTTTATTTTCGGAAACATGATGTTTCAAACATCAAGTTCTCTGCTATGATTATCTTAAAAACAAATTGAACACTGTTATTATTACTCGAAAGCAAAAAAACTTTATAATCCAAAGTTTGGATTCCAAACGAAATATCATATCGAAACAATTAAGTCTATGTTGAGAAACTAAAAAAGATTTTTCAAACATTACAACAAACTAATAAATATGTTTTTGATTTAAAAACCAATTAGTGATTTTGACGTCTCAAAGAAAGTTGAAGGACGGCCTGTTCAATCTGTTTACGAAACAATTAAAAGCCCTTACCGGAAACAGGGCATGCATAAATTATATTGGATTCAGGTATCTCTAGATGTGCATTTTTGATTTCCGAAAAACGTGCACATCTAGAGATACATGAACATCTAGAGATACATGCACATGTAGAGATACATTGCTCGTCGTACGCACTGACAACTTAACCGTTTTTCTAGACGAGTGTGAGCCAAAAAAAAAGCCAAAAAAGAGTTAATTATGCCGAGCCTTGGTTAACCGGAAAGAGTAACCGTGAAAGAGTTAACCGTGACTTTTATTGACGTATTGAGACTTTTCAGACTTTTGTGCACGGAAAAAATGGCCTTTTTGGCCTCGAAAATGCTCTCTAGCGCCAAAACGTGTCTCTTTTTTCTCATTTTTTATTTCACCAACGTAATCTACGCATCAAACTGCATCATATATGTGAGTTTCAGAGAATTCTATTTTTTTCCGTGCACAAAAGTCTGAAAAGTCTCATTATTGGACATTTTCTCATGTACATGACGGGCACAACAAATTGGCCATTTTTTGATTTTTGAACTTTTTTCTTTCACTTTATTTCCCATTAACACTTTTTGAGCATTCGATTACATCCTTTGCAACGGTAAGCAAATTATAAATATCATAATCCTGATTATAATAAAAACATTGTTACATCGGTGCTATTTTGGATGTCGTACCAAAGTCGTAAAACATGCATTAGTTGGTTATACATTTGTGTTACCAACAAATTATCAAAAAAAAAACGGCTGGATTAACTGACGTGCTGAGTTCACGCTGGGTTGCCAAATTATGGTATTATCTTCAGATTGGGGAATTTTTTGGACTCTTTTTCTGTTTGAATCAGACGTCGTTTTCCGGTAACATGAATTGAAAATACGAGGTACGAATTTGTCGGAAATCTAGGTAACAAACTTTCAAGACAGTATTACGTTTTGAAAATATGTAACCAAATATCAAATCGCAAGAACAAAAACGTTCTATAACTAAACCGCTTATAATTTAAATAGATTTTAATAAATTTAATTAAACAAATACTACTCAGCGTTCATCATGAAAATCCGCTGTGAAATACATTTTTTCTCTTATTTCTAGATTACCAACAAGAGATAAAATTCTAGACAACTACCCAAAAGTAAACTGAAAATACATTTCACAGCGGATTTTCATGCCGAACGCTTAGTAGTACAGTATGACTGTATGGAAATGTCTTTTCAAGCAAGTTTTTTCAGTTTTTTCAAGGAATATACTATTTTATGAAATAAGCATTTTTAAAAAATTAATAACGTGTCCAATACTGTCGACGCCAAGCAAATTTTCAAGATACCAATGTAGTCCAGTTGTCAACGCCCTAGGTACAAAGACCAAAACGCATAGTTCGTTAATAGAAATGTTCTTCTTGACTTGTATAATATACATACAAGTGTTACTAAAAGCCCAATACGACCTCTTCTCTTATTTTAAAAACGATTTATTTAGCAGGTCTAATTGATTAAATCGTAAAGTTTTCTATATCCAAAGGCGGAAACTGCGAATAATTTTGTATATTTTAGATGCTACGTTTTGACGTATCCAAAGCTACAATGTCAAACGGATACTGTGACAAGTTTAGTGTCAGGATTTGGAAACTCGGTATGCGGTAATTATTGATGAGGACTCCAATTAGAGAATGGGTTATTTCGGGTTTATTTAATCTTGTCACAGTACCCGTGTGACATTGATGCTTTTGATGTATCAAAAATAGCATCAAAAATACATAAAATGCGCCTTAAACCGGCCACCCGTTAACCGGTCACCCATTAACCGGCCAAAAACCCGGTAACCGGCCACTTTTGGCCGAAATTTTCTGAGATAACGCCTAGACGGGGCGGCGTTAATCGGCCAGCTGCGATAAACCGGCCGTTTTTAAGTAATCGTTTTGAATATTTTAGTAATAGGAAAAATAATTGTTATAAACTGTCCATGGCATGCGGACTCCATGCAGCGGGGAATAGCGTTGATGGTTACTATTGTGACTGGAAATGTAAAAAAAAGTCTTTTAAAAGTAAGATGCTTTTGGCCGTAAATACTTCCATGTTCTGCCAAACGCATTAATGCAGACTGTAGAAAATAAACTTTACGTATAATCCTCCTATAAGATTATTTATCCCTGATGCGAAAAAAAAACTACTAATAATTTTTTACCCGGTTAGTTTAAAAAATTGGTGGAAAAAAGCATGTTATGTTTTGGTTGAGGAGAACGCTAGTTGATGCTGTTCGCCATCTTATAAAAACATTCCAACCGTAACATCCCATCACAATTAAGAGAAAAAAAAACACCAAAAACAAAATTAATGAAGTCGATTTTCTATTGGCTGGCTTTAGCCGAAAGTGACAGTGTAGTAACGATTCCACAGGGTCTCAGCAATCTAAAAGAAATGGCTTCACAGTGTGCTGGGGAGTTAAAACACATTAATAAAAAGGCCCTGAGTTCGAAAACTGATATTAACGAATGTTTTGAGCGGAAAACACGTTTTTTAAGTTAACTCCTAGAGGGCAGTGCGTGTAAATAGACACGCAACGTGTTTTTTGGTCGATTTGAAGCATAAGGACGCCCCGTAGAGCAAAACGGGTATTGGTGACCCCCCCCCTCAACTTTTCGTGAAAATTCGTGTTTTTTTGCGTTGGTTGGAGATTTCAAACAGCTCTCTGGGGGCCCTTGTGGCCCAAATCAATTTCTGAATAGTCAGATCGACGTAGTTTGACAAGCTCTACAACTTGACTTTACCAGTTTTTTTTAATTATTGCAAATTAA
>SCLG01000433.1:120987-132008 GCA_004367875.1 Oikopleura albicans
CATAACAGCTGTTATGATAATTGGTTAGGGGTGTATATAAGGGTGGTTTCTTCCAAAATACTCGAGTACGGGTTTTGTCGCTCTTTACAAAATCTTGTTCTTCTAAACAATCGTGTAAGGACAAATCGTATTTATTTCGAACACAAACAAGGTGAACGAAATTTATATTGGGCGAAAGTTGTTTCGACTGAATAAAATTGCCGTCCGATTTTATAATCGGCATAATGAAGAGGATGAAGCTGACTTGGAGCATAATGAAAAGTGGAATCCAAAAATTCTAGAATTAGGCCGGATGTCCGGAACACCCAAGTCCGACCCATGTCGATGTTTAGAGTTTGTCGCCGCCATGTATCTTAAATTTTATCCTGCTGTTTTCCCCAACGCTAAAAAAACACCGACGGAAAAAGTCGAAGAAGTCAGTTAAGGGTTTTAAATCTTAACGTTTATATTTCATTATATTTGGATATGTCATCGTTAGACAATTGATTGGTGAAAACTTATTTTTGGCCCCAGTTGTGTCTATTTATTCCAATAACTCAACCAAACCAAAATTATCGGCTGGTTTTTATACATTTATTAGAAAAAAAACATTAAACGCGGTCAATTTTGCGTATTGTAGAGACAATGTTTAAAAACCGGTAACCGGATGTCAATTTCGGGTTGATCGGAAATTAATTTTGACAAAAAATAACCTTGATTACCATACCAACCCGATATATAAATCCGATCCGAGATAACTCAAATTGATTTCCCGATATTAACAAAATAATTAAACACGGTGCCATATGGCATTGTTGGGATCGTAGGAGTTAAAGAGGCCATACTTAAGGAATATCCTTTTCGGTGACAATTTATCTAAACTTTCAAACCTACCGATAGTCAGCGACTGAATGAACGCCTTCAGAAACGTTATTGCAATGGTATCTTATACAGTGGCCCAGGCGACAAAGGCCAACTTTATGAGTTAAATGTGAGTATTCAAGAACGATGGACTGGCGATATCCCATGGATGATGGATTGATTTCCGTAAAAAATCCTTTTGTATTCTAAAACCTGTAAATAAAATGAAAAACGTGATCTATATTTATATACGTGTGGTATTATGTACCATGGAAATAAAATTTGTTTTTTCTTTATTTTTTTATTGTACAGTCCTTGGTCTTTGATTGTGCATTTAACTCCCAGGGTAAGTGCGCGTATATAGACACGCAACTTGTTTTTTCGTCGATTTAAGACGTATGGAGGCCCCGTAGCGCAAAACGAGTATTGCTGACCCCCCCCTCAACTTTTCGAGAAAATTCGATTGACGGTGTTTTTTGCGTAGGTTGGAGGTTTCAAACAGCTCTTTATGGGGCCCTGGTGGCCCAAATAAATTTCAGATCGACGTAGTTTGACGAGCTCTACAACTTGACTTTACCATTTTTTTAATTTTTGCGAATTATTGTGAATTTTTTAAGTGTGTGTTTATATACACACATTTCCCCCTACGGGTTCCCAAAAACTCCTCCCCCCTGAGAGTTAAGATTCACCGAAAAATACATTTTCATTAGGAGAAGCATGCATAATGCATAATCATTAATTTTTTAATAAAAAAAAATGTATAAAATTTTTTTTGACTTTTAGCTTCTCAAAATCATCTAAACAGGTCAATATTACGTGACTTTTAGTAATTTTTTGTTGCGATATCTCATCTAACCCCCTAAAGAAAATCTGTTGAAATAAATAATCAAGAATTAGTATTATAATTTATTGAATAATTCAAATGAATAGTTGCTAAAGTCAGGACTAAAACTTTTTATCTCTGCAAGCACGTCGTAATTATGTTTCACCTCTCATTGCATGTCTTTCTATTTCCATTTTTGGACGATTTTTATTTCAAGGTCAAAATTATCCAAAAATGGAACACACACGGTATATCGCAATGACAACTGCCACAAAATTACCAGAATAAGGGAGTACAATAAAGAAAAAGGATTGAAGAATTGCAGAAATCGGGGTTCAAGTTCAAGGTCACAGCCTTAGTAAATATCGTGATGGTTGTGTTCATAGTACATTAACATGTTGTCTAAGGTCATATCTTCGGGAACGATTAAAATTGTACCATATGGTGCTTGAACTTCTTTTGCTCGTTTTAAAATGCGTGGGTTGCCAATTGTGTCAATTTGAATTTCTTGACGAATCAGTACAGGTTTTCGTTCGTTCTAAAAATATGATAGATTGTCAATTAGTCAAATTATTATACAGTCCCGACCTTCAAATTGTGCAATTTGCGTTTTCCTAAAAAGTGCACAATTTGGCAGTCGTGAACAATTTGAGGGTGCACAATTTGAAAGCCGGGACTGTAATATGTTATTATCAAATTAACATTATGTGGTTTAACATAAAACAGATTATCACCTTCGAGGTCACTTAAGGCTACTTAAGGTTACTCAAGGTCACTTAGGGTCACTCAAGGTCATTCGAGGTCAGTCAAGGTAACTTAAATTAACATTATGTGGTTTAACATAAAATAGATTATCACCTTCGAGGCCACTTAAGGCTACTTAAGGTTACTCAAGGTCACTCAGGGTCACTCAAGGTCATTCGAGGTCACTCAAGGTGACTCAAAGTTACTCGGGGACACTCCGTACCCAGAATATTGTATTGGAGTAGCCTTTACTTACGTTTGTTGAACGTCGCCGCCGACCAGTTGGATCATGTGCGCCGGAACAAGTCGGACATGCGCCGGAAACGTCACAACTCGAGCCCAACATACACAAGTAAATTTGACTATACAAATAAATTGTATTCGCGGTGCTAAATTTGACTGCACGAAACTCTAATTCGCGTCCCTGAGTTTTGATTTCGGCCCAACAGGGCACAGTTGGACAGCCATTGTTTAGGATTAAGAATTTGGGATCAGTTCCGGCGGCAAAATCCGTCAGGGTTCCGCTAGTTGATATCCAGGCTTTATCAATTCTTTAATAACGCTTAAAATTGCTTTGTGATTTTTGTTTATGAGTCTGTCATGCGTAACAGGTTTTTACGCAAACAATTTCATCTAGTAAAAAAAACTGAAAACATATTTTATTTTGGCCAATATACCTTCAATATTGCGGGGCGCAATTTGCGGCAAATCGGATTTTGCCATTAATTATTATATATAATTATGGCCCGTTACGCAGGGTTAGGTTGTCTAGTAGACAGTGTCTACGGTCAAAACGAAAGTCGTCGTCAGGATCCCAAATTTTAACATAAGATGCAGTTTAGCATCAAATAATAATATACAGAGGGGGTGCTAAATAAGGGCCTGCTAAATAAGGGTCGCTTGTGCTAAATAAGGGTCGGTAGTGGTAAATAAGGGTCGCTTTTTTCCATAAAAAATATTATTGCTCCAAATAAGGGTCCCACACCCCTGTATTTAAAATATATTGAAATGGAATTTTTTTCAATATATAATTTATCTTTAAATTAATATATTTACCCCAAAACCGAAAATTATTGGCCAAAAATTGGTCAAATACAAAAACGGACATCATTGTCGTGTTTTTCAGGTCAAAGTACCCCTAACATGTTAAAACCGGTATTTCCCATTACTAGATTGCCTTTTACCAATGAATACCGGTAAAACCGGTTTGCCCATAAACTGTCAATAAATCGTATTCTCCATCCGAAGGTTCATCGGATCTCTAAATTTTATTAATTTTGGACAGCCGCATGGTCCATTATCATACTGTTGGGTTTGACACGATCTATATGTTAATACATATATATTTCTGATCATGTTGTGCAGCTTCAAAAGTGTAATATTTGGCATTGAAAGCCTTTTGTCTGATAGAAAAAAGAAAAATACATGTGGTTAACATGGGACACTAAATCGGTTAACGGCGTCATTGAGTTTAAAGCAATTGTAATAGTGTCACTATAAAAGGGTCTACATAGGCCATCAGAGAATTTATTCACTTTGCCGTTTATTATTTATTTTTTTTATTCTATTTTTATAAGATTATTCCGCGTTGAAAATGAACCATTTGACTGAATTGTTTTTCGTTTTCTATTTGTTCTTTAGAGAAATGAAAGAATAAATCAAAGATTAAGTTCAAAATTTGTTTGAAGAAGTAGTTAATTTTCAAGGCGGACTAAACTTATGGCATTTTTTCTACTTTTTTTCCTACTGGTGATTATTTTTGTTGGAATGGCTGCCACTATATTGTCCTCAGTTATATCATAGCTTTATGACGCCACATGGGGTCCCTTATTCCCCTTGCATTTTTCTCTTCAAGATGTGCTTACGAAGTGTTACTCCCTGTAATACACACTGTAATACATTGTAATACACACAATTTGCATTTTGTTTGTTAACTTTTCCCTAAATGGGAATAAACTATATCCCTTTTCCACTTAAAGTAGACGTTGATTGCCGCTACCTCATTTCTTAATTTTTAGTTGAACAATATTTAACTCAGTGATCTGGGGAAATGAATTCGCGGCGATTAACGTCTACTTTAGGCGGAAAAAGGATATCCAGCTAAAAAAAAGTGACCAAACTATCTATCAAGCGATATATTTCAAGCGTTTCCTGTAATCGAATACATTTGCAATAACTTCGTTAATCGATATTTGAATAATATCGCCCAAATTAACCTGGTTGGTATTCGGAATATTGTGGTTCATCGTCACAATCGAGGGCATATTTCGATTTACACTATCATACGCATCAATAGTCTGTGTATAATCGGGAATTTCAAATGACCAGCCGGTTACCTGCACCGCCTCCGTATTTGCCGGGTTTGAATTTTCAACCTTACACGAAATGGTACCGGTAGTAATTGAAAATTGAACACCGGTGGCGTCATAATTTATACTCGCCGAATAAGTTGTATATGTACCGTCATCTACAGAGGTCATCTCACAACCAGGTGTGGCATAGTCGAGGTCACTATCGGACAGGATGTGATTTGTGCCGTCCGAAGCAAAATTACACGCGGCTGGATTTGTACCAACGTAAAATTTGAGCGCTTCGACCGTACTATAGTCCCCCGAGCGGCAGTTTTCGTTGAGTAGCAGATTCATGCCAGTGCTGGTACATGTTGCATAAAGAAGCCCGATGCTGGTTGAACCGTCCTTTACGCATTCTTCAGTAGTACCTAAATACGAACAACGATTATAATCTAAGTCTCGAAAGAAAGAAAACGCATTAATTTATGTTTTTATAATCAATGATCAAAAAATCCACCACCTGCGCAGTTATCCGGCAGGATAGTCCGATGATGGAGTGAGGTATAAAACTCTGTTCATGAGTACTTTCGCGACTACATGTGTGGTCGCGAATTGTTGTTCAAAATATGCTTTCGCGACTAAATGGTCGCGAAATATTGTGTTGGGTGAGGTTTCGCGACCACTTCTATAGGTGGAAAAATGGTCGCGAAATCTTGTTGAAAACAGCATTTCGCGATCATTTGACAAAATGTGTGGTCGCGAAAGTACTCATAAACGGGTTTTTTTCACTTTTCCGNCTACGCCCTAAGTAGATATCCGGCACCATTTCTTAATCATGACATGTTACATACCTGATCTGTAACAAAAGTCACCGGTACTACCAGTAAGGTACGATGGTGAGACGCCACTGGGCACGTTGGCCGTACTATCCAAACATGCACATTGACCCGATTCTTTGAGGTAGGCTTGCAATCCACATGTGCCATCTGTCGTGCTTGCTCCGACGCCTGTCATCGAAGTCCACAAAATACAGGCCCGTTCGCCATCCGCATCCCAAAATGAATGCGACTCGGAGGCGGACGTCTGGCAGGTACAAAAATTATCGGAAGTCGATGAATCGGGGGCGGCATATGTTACACAGGGGGATGCACAAAATGAGTCCACTGCCGACAAATCTACGAGATCATTGCTCGTTATGGAGGAGCAGGCCACGCAACTGTTGCCGTCCAAAGATGTCAAGTATCCTTGCAGGCATCGACAGACACCAGCCGAATCTGAAGAGTTAAATCTTTATTTTGTTTTTTTTAACGGAAAATGAACTAACCTGGCAAGGCATTGGCGGCGCATTGACAGCCCGCCACATCAAAACCAGGTCCGCTCTGTAGAGTTGAACACAGTATACACTCGTACTCGGTAACTGCGCCGTCCGAGTCCCAGGTTTTTCCAGCCTTCATGTAGTTCGTCTGGCACGTGCATTCATTACTGTTCGAGGTGTCTGGTTGAGCATATGTGGCGCATTCACAAGTGGCATCGCCCGAAGTTGCCAACAGATCGCCGGCCGGAACATTTTGACAGCTGACGCATGAATTACCGTCTGATGCCTCCAAATATTTAACATTAGTGGCCAGATCCGTATAACATCTGCATTCTCCCGACGCCTCATCGGGCACTGCGTTGGCAGCACATGCTGCCCCGCCGGTACTACATGTAGCGGCGTCATTACCGGGCCCGGTCGTTACCGAAGTGCAATCCACACAATCGAATTCGGTCACGTCGGTCGCCGAGCTCCATGTCCGGGCGGCTAGGGTTTGACCAGTTGGACATTGACATATGCCCGAGGTGTTCGGTTTTTTGTCCAATGTTGAACATGGTTGAGTGCAGGAACCGGTAAAACTTCCAAGCGGGTTGGTTATAAGGTTGTAGGATTGAAGATTCGCACAGTCCAGGCAACCGTCACTGGTGTGTTCCGTATAACCAAATTTACATTCACAATTGTATTCTGAACAATAATTAGTTATTATAATGTACTTATACAATTGTTTCCGTCACAAAATTGTTATCCATGAAATAATTTAATATTAACACTAGCGGTTAACTCAAAAACATGCTTTTAAAGCAGTCCAACTATTGTAACAATTACTACAACAAATAAATGTTCACATTTGTATTTTATGACGTTTAATAACAGGTGAATCATTAATAATTGGTTATTTTTGATGTTATAACTTATACCGTAAAAGGACACAATAGTTTTCGAAACAATTAGTTTAATCGGCTTCATATCATATATTCATATCTCATACGATCCGGTCCCGAACAATTAAGATTTTTTTTCGCTGAGCATACTGGTACTGTATTTTATCATTGTGGGCCTATAGGGCCTATTTATTAAAAAAATTTGATATATTGTAGAGCTCAAAAAGATAGAAAAAAACGTAAAAACGAAATTCATATCGTTTAAATATCGATAAAATTTCTGTAGAGGGCTTTAGAATTTTTCAAAGGTCAAAATAAAATTGACTTTGGAAAAATTCTAGAGTTCGCCTCAGACTTTTTACGAATTTTATATTCTCACACGTTTTCTTACTAATTTTTTGAGCTCTACTATATGGCCAAAACAATTTTTTAATAAACAGGCCCACAATAATTAAATACAGTATGCTCAGCGAAAATAAATCTTAATTGTACGAGACCGGGTCGTATGAGATATATGATAATGCCCAGAAAATAAATTTGACGTGAAATTGTCCTAAAGGAGAAAATGGCTTATTATATAACTTTCTAGCACTTTCCTTGCAGGACTAAAGTAGGGGTAGTAAAATTGCCTTACATGTGTAATCTAATAAGAATTTTACAGAGTAATGCAAACATTTTCATTATTTTTTCCTACGGACTAAATCATTTCCGTGTCCTGTCTTGGATTATTAGGCCTATTTCATATTTATGATCGGATAATTGTTTAATATTTTATGATGCTTAGCGGTGAGTGCGCCTTCACTGTGACGTTTTAAGTGATGACGTATGACGGATGACTTACGCGGGTTAACAATTGCATTGGCGGCACATGCCAAGTCATCATTGCAGTCGCCCGTGTTACATGCACACGTATTGGAGAAGCCAGGACCACCGATAATATCAGAACATAGGACGCATGAAAACGTATTTCCATTATTTGCGGGGTCGTTTGATTCGAGCGCATGGGTTCCCAGAATACAAGTGCATTTTCCGTTTGTTGGACGAAAAGAACTGTCGATGCAAGAGCACGTAGTCGCGTCACCAGAATAAAAAATCGAAGCGAGAAACCCGTTGTAATTATCCGTGTTTGCCGTTACTACTCCACAATCCTAAAAAATGATCATTGGATATTTTTTGCTAATTTGTAATAGAAATTTTTGTAATACACATTTTTCTATAACGGTGGTTCTCAAAATCAAAGAACACTTGTTTCCAGTCACTCGAAATTGAAATAATAATTTGGTAGATCGTTAGAGCTCGAAAACCATAACTGCAAAAAAATAAAATTATTAAAGAGGAGAGTGGCTTTCTTTACAGATATAATTTGGCTCAAAATGAAATCGGATATCGTACCTAGTTTTACAATTTAAATGTTATTGAGTTGGTTTTTGTTCAAAAAGGTCCGTTGAAACGAGGCGCATAAAACTATTGTTTCCGATTTTTGAAAAAATATCCGATAAAAAAATATTCACGAAAAACACGAAAAATAGAAAATAATTTTTGGGTTCAGTAATTACCTGACACGTGTCTGACGGGATAGCTCGGTTCACATTTGTAGCTCCGTCGGAAATGAATGAGTTTCCGGTATATCCAAAATCGCCATTCGAGATGCATTCACATTTGCTATTGCTGTTGACATATGTATTTGCACTACAAATATCTCCGGTATAAGCATCGCTCGTACAAACTGACGAATCGTATCCAACACCTAAAATATGTAATTGTTGATTTTGTTACTAGATTTATAACGGCAGTTATTTATCCTCCAGTATATGGCAAAATAACGTGTTTCTCACTTTCTCAATTTTTGTATTCTAATAGGCTTAAAAACTAGCAAAGCGAGAAGTTTGTCATTTTTTTTTTGTAAAAAAATTGGAGCTTGTAAGGAAGCCTGAATTCCCGCCAACTTAAAGATATCATATGCTGTAGTCCACTGAGATTTTTCAGTTTTAATGCTCGTAATGACGCCGAAATTATAGTGAGTTTCGCTTTTTCATGGTTATTTATAGCATATAAAATTTAACAATTTGCACGATAAAGAGCGGTTTTTGTTTTGTTTTTGTATAATTTTCCATGGCTAGAACAAACGTTTCAAAATTGCGCTAACGTATAATGGTATTATTTTTTTCTATTCCAGTTAATTAAAATTCAATCGTTTTCGACAATGAGTTAGTTTGCTTGTTTACTGGTACCAAGGTAGCGTGTAGGCTTTGTTTTCTGAAGTTTTTTCCCGGAACTTTTTATATGTTACGCGCTTTGCAAGTTTTGGACACCATGCATAGTTATTTGGCCGATTTTTTTTATAACGAAAGAAATTACGTGGATTAAATAAGGTAAAATGGTTGGTCTAATGATAAAAAAAACGTGACCCGTATTTGAGAACATCGACCCGTATTTTACAACTCCGACCCATATTGTGCCTATTTATAAAGTGGTTTCCAACCACTCCCATAAAGGCCGTTTATCCCATAACGGCGACTTCTTTCGATAATCGAAAACGGCCTCTATGCAAGTAAGGACTTCACCAAATAAGTTGTTCCTAATTGAAAAAATGTAACTTACCTCCTGCAACGTCACTACAAACATAGGGATCTCCTAATGCGTCATTCCATCCATTAACCACCAACACCAAAAACGAAACTATTAGAATCGTCCTTTCGCCATATTCCATATCTCAAAAACCAAAGAAGATCAAAAAAAGTTTTTACCCAGTTCTCAATAAAAACGCTACATACAAAAAATGCTTCATTTATTTTTCATTATATTTTCGTTTTTTGTTGAAGTTTTTTTTCTCGAAGTGAATATGAATACTACTCAATATAATTTCACGCAATATTCACTTAAAATAGTTTACGAAACAATGACGGCGCCGATCGTAAAAGTAACAACAGCACCGATGAGGTCAACAACGACACACTGTCACAATTGCTAAGGGGGTGGACGGGGGAAATTAGCCTGAACAATTTTGTGGTTAATCTTTATCTGATATACCGTATTGGATGAAAAAACGTAATTCTTGCTTTCTGAAATTTCGTATTCTGAAAAGCGTTAAAATTAGAAAAGCGAGAATTACGCAGTATGAGGTGTAATAACGTGCCTCTCGCTTTTCAGTTTTGAAGCTTGTTTTTTTACTATTACAAACTTGTTTATTTGTTTGTTTATCGAAATTCAGACCTGGAATAATGTATCGGCTGGGCTCCGAAACCTTTAGTATCCAATCTCTATTAGAATACAAAATGTGAGAAAGAGAGAAGCAGGTTATTTTACTCCAGACTATATAGGACATTTTTAAATACAGAAACCGGAAATTTTAATATTTTTTTTTTTTGACACCGATAATTTTCCGGTGAAGATCGGTCAAATTTTTTTTCACTTAATGAAATTTAAATAGAACATTTTTCCTCAGTTTTGTACAAAAAATAGTTTATTAACTCAATTCATAAACAAGATATTCAGGATACATGGCTAGGACCTAAAAAGATATAAATTGCTCTCTAGCGCCAGTAAGTGGCCACTCAATAATAATTAAAAAAAAACAGTGCAACTTGACAACTTGATTCTTTCAAGCGGACATTTTTTGAGCAGTCCCCGGTCCACCCCTAGCTATCATCAAAACTGTATCGATAACTGAGTATGGCTACTGTTTCTCTCGATGCACTTTTTTCGCGCGTCACTTTTCGACATTTGACCGTTGAAATATTAAGACAAATTGGCCTTGAAAGTTTGAATTAAAACAAAAAATATATTCATTGGGATAATTGCTTTCTCACATTATTTTTTTTTACACTTTTTCAACCAAAATGATTTCTAATTGCTATTGGCAGTAGCTCATAATTATATTTTTTGTTTTACTATTGGTTAACAATAGACATTTTTTGTGAAAAGGGTTCGCGTTGTTAGTTTGCGCCAAAAGCAATTAGAAGTTCTCGTAAATTCTGAAACCCAGAAAATGCCAAATTAGCCAGTAGATGCCCAAATTTTATACACCGTTATCGTTTAAAAAATAAATTTTGTGACTCAGTTTACCATAAAAATTATCGATTCGGAAATCGAAAATCACGTTCAATATTTGAACCATAGACGAATGG
>SCLG01000434.1:10654-34099 GCA_004367875.1 Oikopleura albicans
ATACACCGGGTGCGCAGTTATCGGGCGGGTTTTGCGACAAAAAACCTTAATCGGGCGGAAGCGGAATGAGGTAAAAATATGCAAAAAACCCGTCCGATAACAGCACGAGGGTGCCCGATAACAGCATAAACCCGCCCGATAACTGCGCACCCGGTGTATACGAATCTAGTTTCGTGGAATTTTTGTATTATTTTCTAATTCGCACCAAATATTATGATCCATTCTCAGTGTCCCAAGCCCTATCCCGTTAAGAAACCACAGGAACGATGTTCAACGGCTAATGATATAATCCGTCCCTTATTAATCTTAACCATTTCTCACCGCACGATCCAGTGAGTCATTTTTTACTAAAAAAATTTATCGTAATCCACGCATTTGCCTAACAAACTTCATCAAAGGATATAATTTTTACACTCTGACGTGTAGGAGCTAAGTGTTAAGAACGCCACAAAAAATGTTAAAAATAAAGCTTAAAAACATGTTTTTAAACGTATGCTTTCAAACGATTTCAACTTAAAAAATCTCTAAACTAAATGGCCTATAATCAACGCCGATTGAATATCGTGACCGAAATAAAATCCAATTTGAGTGCAATGAAGAGCGAAAGGAACTTGAATTAACAAATTTATTACGATTTTGACAAAAAAAATATATATAAATAAAATAATTACAATGTTGAAAGGGCCCACCGTCTATGAGGGGGTTAATTTTTTTTTGTTAATAAATTGAACAGGACGGATCGACGTGTAACTTTTCATGTCCGGAGCCGCTACGACTCAATGGGACGGAAATTTCAACTTGCGAAAACGGGGATTGGAGTCAACCGCCGCCGTCGTGTTGTATGCGTAAGTTCCTTACCATTATTAATGTCGAATATTAAACATGTCTAATCTTAAAAATGTCGAGTCTTCAAAATGTCAAATCTTTAAAATGTCTAATCTTTAAAATGTCTAATCTTAAAAAAAATGAATCTTTAAAATGTCGAATCTTAAAAATGTCGAATCTTAAAAATGTCGAATCTTAAAAATGTCGAATCTTAAAAATGTCGAATCTTAAAAATGTCGAGTCTTTAAAATATCTAATCTTTAAAATGTCTAATCTTAAAAAAAATGAATCTTTAAAATGAATCTTTAAAATGTCTAATCTTAAAATGTCGAATCTTAAAAATGTCGAATCTTAAAAATGTCGAATCTTAAAAATGTCGAATCTTCAGAATGTCGAAACTAAAAAAAACTCAAATCTGAAGAATGTCAAAACTAAAAAATATCCAAACTAAAAATGTGGAATCTTAAAAATGACAAGTCGATGACGTCTTAATCTAAAAATATTGAATCGTATAAATGCCGCTAATAAAATAATTTTCAACTTTTAAAATGTGTTAAAAATGTCTATATTACAACTTTCAAATTTCACAAACGACCACATGAAAATTTCACACAGAACCTCAGAAAAATTTTACAAATAACCAAATAAAAATGACGCATTTGGCCTATGGCAAGAGAGCCCAGATCGAAGTGGCCAATCAGCACGGTAGAATTGCGTCACTCCTTTGTTGGTCTCTCTTGTTTTTGGCAAAACGACTAATTTTTGGTTTTATTTAAAAATTATTAATAATTTTAGATTTTATTTATTAATTATAAATTAATTATTGTAAAAAAAAAGTTGGTCCCTGATTTCATCAGTTCAACTCCTTATGTCAACCTGGAATTCCGTTACATACCAATAATTCTGATTTTTTTGTTAATTTAGCAACAAATAAAAACGAAAACAATTCATTTTAACCAAGCTAGCAAAAATTAAGTCCGGTCCATAAATGGTCTATAATGAGGTGAACTTGATTGCGGCGGTTCTGGTGACCATATTTGCAAACAAGGTGGCATCATTTTCGATAATCTAATTTTGAGTTGTTTATTGTTTCCACTAAGCTCAATGGCATCCATCGTACGCTTTCGGACAAACCCTTGTACCTAAGCATTCAAACTAAACAAACCATGAAAATTGGGTCTAATTTATTACCAAAAATGTCGTAAAAATTACGTGTTATTTCATTTTCGGAAAAAGGTCATTTATGAAGGTCAGTTATGAAGGTCATTTATGAAGGTCATTTATGAAGGTCATTTATGAAGGTCATTTATGAAGGTCATTTATGAAGGTCATTTTTTCGAATTTCGAATGTTAATCAAAAATTTTAGAATTTAGTTTTGAAAATATAAGAAATATCGAACAAACCATCTAACCAGTTACCGTAACAACTATTCTGCTCATAAGTGTTAAGATAATTGACTTTTGTTAAGATTATAGGGTAGGTTATGGCCCTTATGGGTGTATTACAAATTCCCAATATACCTCCTACGCAGTTATCGAGCTGGGTTTTTTTTAGCGGTGTAGGCGTTAATTTTAGGCCTAACAGCGGACAGTTAACTGACAACTGGACGGTTATTTGTATTTCAAATGTCTAAAATTACAAATTTATAATTTTACAAATGTCATACTTCACAAATGTCTAGTATAAATTATCTTTTCTAATTTTATATTAATCGCCAAAAAAAAATGATGGATCATTTAGAATCATGACAAGAAAAAACGGCGACGTATATTTGTTAACCTCTTGACTAGAAAAAAAAAACGTTCACAATTTAGTTTTGAAGCCGCGTTAAAACAAATATATAGAATTGAAGCAAATGATATATATGATGACGTGTGGCGCAACTTCACACGAATTTGGAGGCCTCATAAATACAATTTGTCAATATTGAACCAAGTGCCTAATTTATGGCTTGTTGTGTTTAAACGTGTTTTTTAGAAATAAACATTGAATATAGATGTACATACAAGGGCCCTAATGTGAGACGCCCCATATTTAACAGTCATGCGCATATTGGGTAGCTAGCTACCCATTTCACTTTATTTCTAAATAAAAAAAAAGAACGGCTTGTGATAATTAAAAACGGACAACGGATTTGAAATCAACAAAAAAATTACGTTTTTATATGGGATAACAATAATTTTTTTTAATTGTTTTTAAGTTTGGGTCCGTGGGACGAGGGTTAAGGTTGAAAATCACCCCAGTAAGAGAAGAACAGGGCTTCAAAATAAAATAATAATCAAAAAAATCCGTTCATTTTTTGGCGCGCTAGAGCAAATTGGGTAGCTAGCTACCCCAGATGCGCATGACTGTTAAGTACATNAAAGGGCCCACCGACTATGAGGGGGTTAATTTTTTTTTGTTAATAAATTGAACAGGACGGATCGACGTGTAACTTTTCATGTCCGGAGCCGCTACGACTCAATGGGACGGAAATTTCAACTTGCGAAAACGGGGATTGGAGTCAACCGCCGCCGTCGTGTTGTATGCGTAAGTTCCCTACCATTATTAATGTCGAATATTAAAAATGTCGAATCTTACAAATGTCGACTCTTAAAAATGTCGAATCTTAAAAATGTCGATTCTTTAAAATGTCGAGTCTTTAAAATGTCGATTCTTTAAAATGTCGAATCTTAAAAATATCGAATCTTCAAAATGTCGAATTAAAAAAAATGTCGAATCTTAAAAATATCGAATATTAAAAAAAATAAATCTTAAAAATGTCAAAACTGAAAAATATTGAAACTTTAAAATGTCGAATCATAAAATTGTCAAAACTTTGACCTCTTAATCTTAAAATATTGAATCTTATAAATGCCGACATTAAAATGCTTCACATGTATAACCTTTCAAATATGTTACAAATGTCGAATAATTTTATAATTATTTTTTTAAAAGTTACGAATCTCAAATATTCCAACTTTCAAATTTCACAAACCACCACATGAAAATTTTACAAATAACCAAATAAAAATGACGCGTTTAGCCAATGGCAAGAGAGCTCAGATCAAATTGGCCAATCAGCACGGTAAAATTGTGTCACTCGTTTGGGCCTCTCTTGTCCTTGGCCAAATGACTCATTTTTTTTATTTTGTTTATTAACTAAAAATTATTCATAGTAAATATATTTGGTCCCTGATTTCATCAGTCCAACTCCTTATGTCAACCTGGAATTCAGTTACGTGCCAACAATTTAGATTTTTTGTTAACTTAGCAAAAAATAAAAACGAAAACAATTTATTTTAACCAATCTAGAAATAATTAGGTCCGGTGGATATATGGTCTATAATGAGGTGAACTTGATTGCGGCGTTTCTGGTGACCATATTTGCAAACACGGTGGCATCATTTTCGATAATCTAATTTTGAGTTGTTTATTGTTTCCACTAAGCTCAATGGCATCCATCGTACCCTTTCGGACAAACTCTTGTACCTAAGCATTGAAACTAAACAAACAATCCATGAAAATTGGGTCTAATTTATTACCAAAAATGTCGTAAAAATACGTGTTATTTCATTTCCGGAAAAAGGTCATTCACGAAGAATTTCGAATATTAGTCATTGAACTAAAAAAATTTAGAATTAAGTTTTGAAAAAAATATTAAATGTCGAATAAACCATCTTACCAGTTATCGTAACAACCGTTCTGCTCAAAAGTATTAAGATAATACGGTAGGTTAGGGGTGTATTACAAATTTCCAATATACCCCTTGCGTAGACTGCGCAGTTATCGAGCTGGTTCTTGTTAGCGGTGTAGGCGTTAATTTTTGGCCTAACAGCAGACGGTTAACTGAAAACTGGACGGTTATTTGTATTTCATATGTCTAAGATTACTAACGTCTAATTTTACAAATGTCATATTTCACAAGTGTTGAGTATAAATTATCTTTTCTGACTATAAATAAATTGCCAAAAAAAATGATGGATCATTTAGAATCATGACAAGAAAAAACGGCGACGTATATTTGTTAACCTCTTGACTAGAAAAAAAAAACGTTCACAATTTAGTTTTGAAGCCGCGTTAAAACAAATATATAGAATTGAAGCAAATGATATATATGATGACGTGTGGCGCAACTTCACACCAATTTGGGGGCCTCAATTTCATAAATACAATTTGTCAATATTGAACCAAGTGCCTAATTTATGGCTTGTTGTGTTTAAACGTGTTTTTTTTTTAAATAAACATTGCATATACATGTACATACAAGGGCCCCAATGTAAGACGCCCCATATTTAACAGTCATGCGCATATTGGGTAGCTAGCTACCCATTTCACTTTATTTCTAAATAAAAAAAGAACGGCTTGTGATAATTAAAAACGGACAACGGATTTGAAATCAAAAAAAAAAAATTACGTTTTTATATGGGAGAAAAATATTTTTTTTTTAAATTGTTTTTACGTTTGGGTCCGTGGAGGACGAGGGTTAAGGGTAAAAATCACCCCAGTAAGAGAAGAACAGGGCTTCAAAATAAAATAATAATAAAAAACCCTCTATTTCTAAGTTAGGCCACTTTTGGGAAAATGTGTTCACTGATTGGCCACATAACCCTACCGTTATCGCCGAACATTTGGCAGAATTATATAACATTCTAATGTTAACGCTCTTTAGCTCTTTTGGTGTTAATATAAGTTGTTTTTAATAAATCTGGATGATGTATATTAAAAATGAATACTTTCATAAAGTTACATAAAGTTACATTGTAAACATAAAATAAGGTTTCACAAAATTACGCCTACGTTCAAACCAGTTATGTTTATAGATACAGGTTTTTTAACGTTTGAGTGTCAACATAGCGGCACAACCTAAAAATGGAGAAATACGAAAACCTGAAAAAAGAAATCGGAGACAATTTTCTCGAGACAATTAGGAGGCGGGTATTTTTCGTGATTTTGGTCAAAACTGGCGGAACTACCGCCAATTTACCCCCGACCGACAATTACACTCGAAAACGAAAAAAAAAAATAAGAAACCCCAAAAAGGATAAATTATGTTATCCACTTTCGTATTTCGCGACTTTTTAGCTAACATAACTAGTTTCCGGTGTACGGTGGTGTTAACTATGTACACCAGGTGCGCCGTTATGTCACAAAACCAAATCAAAAAAAGTGTAACATAACGGAAAATTGTTGCGCAATACGCGTTTTTTGTAGACATTGTAACATAAGGGAAAACTGTAACATAACGGCGTAGTGCGTAGGCGAAAACGCCAGAAATTTTTTTGCTAAAAAAATTGTAACATAACGGGACGAACGGGAAAAAATGTAACATAACGAGGTGAAACATAACGGCACACATGGTATATATACAGTATATAACTTAGGATTTTTCCCAATAATTTATATGTTGATGACGTGTGGTGGAACTGTCACTTCACACCCTCTTTAAGAAATGGCAGATTTTGAGCCTATTTTCCTAAATTAGTTCAACTTGTCCGCACAATCGCCAATCATTGTGGCCGCTCCCCGCTAATGAAAGTATAGTTGCATTATTTAACAACAATTTAAAATTAATTTTTGGCGAAAATAAAACGACCAAAATGAATCATGGGTTGCATAATCAAACAGATTTGACGTGTTCCCTTTTTTCTCTTTAATCGAACTGATTCTGTGAGGTTTTACAGATTTTGGAGCAAAGATTTATGTTTGGCATAGAAAATGGAGAAACTTTTTAGGTTTCTTCATTTTACTATTTTCCACACACCACCTGCGCCGTTATGTTTCCGCTCAGCCCTGTCGGTGCCATTATGTTCCCGCTTTTTCGGGAATTTTTCTCCAGTTAATCCGTCTACGCACTGCGCTGTTATGTTTCCGCCGGAAATATTATTGGCCTCAATATTTTCTCCATTAAAAAATATTAAGAAAATGTATTTTTTTTTTTGCATTTTATATTTTATTTGTCTGTTTGGCAGTCTATTCGCGCATTTTTGCGTTTTGAAAAATTCAAGAACGGCCCCGTAGGAGCCGCTATGTTTCCGCACATACAAATTTCCGATAAATCGCCTACGCATTGCGCCGTTATGTTCCCCACAGTGCCTTTATGTTTCCGGTTTTTCGAACAATTTTGTGGAAACATAACAGCGCAGGTGGTGTATTCTAATTTTGCCTTTCTAGACACTCGAGTTTTGCGGCGTATAATATTAATCTGGTTGTTCGCGTGACAGAAAAGGAAGAAATTATTATTTGTTTTTTCACGTTGCTATGGTAAGGCGGCAAATCAAAATTCACAGAGCCAGACAATATGATTTTGAACACAAAAAATCCCGTTGTTTGACCAGACGTTTTTTTTTGGTGCAATTACATAATGAAAACCGGGCGAAACCGGAATATAATAATGTAACTGAGACAAAAATGTCGGTTTTAGTCGGATTTGTATTAATTTATAAAGATTTTAGCTTCAAATAAAAAACGCCTGTAATAGACGTAGGATTACCAAACCGGAAAAAAATAAAGACCCGAAAAAATCGGAAAACTATAATTCAAAAACAACGAACAAAAAATTCGCCTTCATGTAATTATGAGGCGATTAATCGATAATGTGCCCAAATTTTCAGATTATGAGTTCATAGGTTAACATAAATAGTTGAGTAGTTTCAACTAATTCACTTTTTTGACAAGTTCCATTTGAAATTTGGTGAATTTTAAAATACACAAGGTGCGCCGTTATATTACAAAACCAAATCAAAAAAAGTGTAACATAGCGGCGCAGTGCGTAGGCAATTTCGCTGAAAAACGCCAAAAATTAAACATTGTAACATAACGGCCCGTTATTAACGGGACGAACGGGGAAACTATTGCGCAATACGTGTTTTTTTGTACAAATTGTAACATAACGAAAAATAGTGATTACGTAACTCAAAAATATTGCGAAACACGCGTTTTTTGTACAAATTGTAACATAACGTAAAATTGTTACATAACGGACTAGTGCGTAGGCAAAAACGTCAGAAAGTTTTTTGCTAAAAAATTGTAACATAACGGGACGAACGGTAAAATGGTAACATAACGGGACGAACGGTAAAATTGTAACATAACGGCGCATCTGGTGTACCATTATCGATAACAAAAAATAATGTTACGTAATAACCGCGAAATTGAAATGAATTACGCATTTTTGGCTGCGGAATTCGCAATATCTTAATCCAACACCACAACTAACATGTTGGTCTTAATTTTGATGCTGCCCCATGTGTATCGTTCATTTCGACAATTATTCTCCTCGAGTCAATTTTTGGCATCATTTAGAAAAGTTGTTTATGATTTTTGCAACACTGGTTTTTTAGCTTAACGTGCATTTTTACGCCTCATGCGACATATGACATGAGATGTGACCAAAATGCGAATGAACTTGAGCACGAATTTCACACTTCTATCTCGACTCTAGAAATTTAAATGCTTTCATTCAAAAATTCGGTTTTACGAGAAGAAAAAAAAATAAGACGAACATTTTTTGTCGAAAATAACATAAACGTCTCATATCAATAGCGCGACATTAATGTGGGACGAAAAAGTTCGCGCTCAAAAATTAATTGCGCGCGAGACTGATGCGAGACAAAATCTCGCGCGCAAAAATGAAATGCGCACGAGATTGATATGGGACAGAAAAAAATCTCGCGCGCAAAAACAAAAAGCACGCGAAATTTAGGCTTATTTATCAATCTCGCGCGCAAATTAATGCGCGCGAGATTGATGTGAGATTGAAAATTTCGCGCGCGAGATTGTGGTCCACCGGTTAAAACCCCATATTTTTTTGTTTTTAATAAAAAAACTGATGCATATTTTTTGGATTCAGCTTGTTAGAATCAAAAGTTAGCGGAGTCATGCACCCCCCAACACCGTTTTATTACAACACGCGATAAAAACAGAACGTACCATTCTATTTTCATCGAAACGAGGTTGAATGACGATCACAAAATAGAAGAACTGTTCTGTTTTGAAAAGTACTCGCCGTTTCACATGAATTTCCGCCATCTTTTCTACCGCATTTTCTAGATGGCGAAATTTGGGTCTTGATTTGGGGGAAAAGTCTCGCGTTTGGCTATCTAGAAAATACGAAAGAAAAACGGAGGAAATTCATGTAAAACGGTGGGTAGAACATGACTTTTATATCTGTCGTCGACTCTAACAAATTGTGATAAAATTGACTCATAGCCTATGAGTCATAGGTTCTTACAAGGAAACGTTCAAATAGCGTTCTAAACATGTTTGTAACAATTGCTGTCATGTTTGGCTATTTACGCGATTTTTCAACGATTTGATGAAAATGAAACATTTGATCGGAAAAAATTGATTTTTTTTTTGTTTTAGGATTTGGCTGTCCGGAAAACTTCAAGCTCGATTTGTTCTTGATTGTTGACGCCTCAAGCTCCATTGGAACCGAAAACTTTGCATTAGCCGGGATCCATAAGCTCCTTATTGACTCAAGTTATATCACTTAACTATTGCGCACTGGTGGCAAAAAGTGAATTTGAATTAGGCTGAAAACTGGTATTGAAACTATGACGCAAAACATCATTGATTGTCAATAAATTTTAACTCATCATTTTCATGTACAACTGACGTTATAAAATGCGATTAGATTGAAAATTCAAGACTTTTACGCCAAGTTCCCCCAAGATGTATGATCTAACCTACGCCTTTGCATTTCTACCAATCATATCTCTCGTCTTTCATAAGCTGATCAATCATCATGAACTAATTTCTCAAAATAAACTTATCTCCATTTTTGGTTAAAAAGCCTGCGAAGGAGATTGGCAAGCTTATGAAAGACGAGGGATATGATTGGTAGGGATCCAAACGCGTAGGTTAGATCATACATCTTGGGAAAAATTGGCGTAAAAGTGTTGCATTTTCAATCTAATCGCATTTTATAACGTCAGTTGGTCATGAAAATGATTAGTTGAAATTTTTTATTCGTTTGAATTCTACAAATTTCATGATAAACTTGGTAAGGTCTTGACGAATTGAAATCGCCGTTCGTGTAGGTTAAAAAAAAATAAATGACTGAAATTGTAAAAATTGAAGTAATAGTAATCTTATTATTCAAAAGATGCATTAATGTGTCTCTGAGGTTTTGATTGGGGAAAATGTTCACGTTCGGCCAATTGCATTGCTTGATATTTGATACCGAACATGAGCTGTTTATCTTGAGACGATAGATCATTGGAATACACCACCTAACCATTTGACTTAACACCATTGGGTTAACAGTTTGCATTTGACTTAATAGTTTGCAGTTGAATTAAAATTTTTTTTGTCCTTTTTTTGTCTTTTTTTCCAGCATTTCCGCCTACGCCCTTGGGGTTTACCACGCCGCCTGAGGGTTTATCAGGCCGGTTTTGGAAGGAGAAAGTGTCCTGACAAACCCTTAGGCGGTGTATAACATTTTTTTTGGATTTTTTCGTTCATTATATTGTTTTATATCATTTTTTTATAGTTTCAAGTTTTCCAGGGTTTTAACCTACGCACTACNGAAAAGTGACGAAAATTCTGAAATTATCAGACGTTAAAAATAAAGCTGATCTGGACTCTGCTGTTGACGCCATTCCGTATAACGGAAAGGGAACCAACACGGGAAGAGCATTACAGGAAGTTGTCGACAATGCATTTGTTAAGAAAAATGGAGACAGACCGGAAGTTGAAAATCAGGTAAATATATACACAGGGTGCGCATTTAATCGCCACTTTTTATCTATATTTAATTTGTAGAATAAGTAGAAGAAAATGTGTACGCATTTTAACTCTCAGGGGAAGGAGTTTTTGGGAAAATGCGTGTAAATAAACACGCACTTAAAAAATTCACAATAATTCGGAATAATTCGAAACAACTGGTAAAGCCAAGTTGTAGAGCTCGTCAAACTACGTCGATTTGAATATTCAGAAATTTATTTGGGCCACCAGGGCCCCCTAGAGAGCTGTTTAATAGCTCCAACCTACGCAAAAAACACCGTCAATCGAATTTTCTCGAAAAGTTGAGGGGGGTCAGCAATACCCGTTTTGCTCTACGGGGCCTCCATATGCCTTAAATTGACGAAAAAAACAGTTGCGTGTCTATTTATACGCACTTCCCTCTGGGAGTTAACAGACTGGACTGTACTGGCTCATGAGTCCATTTTGATAACTTTATCTCCTCGCATACCATTGGTTTCGGACAAATTCTCATTCTAAAATTTGTTATAATTGAAGTACAGAGGGGTCTGATATTAAGGGACACCTAAACAAGAGAGAAAATAAGCTAAAATAAAAACGGTAGACTTTTAACATGTACAGTAGCCTACTGTCAGTAGGGTGTCCCAAGCCTTTTTGGAGTATGGTAAGCATAGGAGTCGTATTTGAAAAACATATTAAAGTTTAGGGTTGTCGAGTGATTTTTGATGTTTTTTTAAAATTTATTTATGTGTCTTTTAGTATGAGACCCTTGAGCCAGAAAATCTCAGAAAACCTAGGGTGAAAAATTCTAACCTGGATCGCATTAGGACCTACAGGGGAGCCGAGTAAGGGTAAGTTTTCTTTTTTTCGGAACATGCTCTTACTTGGCGCCCACCCACCCTTACTTGGCGTTCCTACCATTCCTTGCCGTACCCTAACATGGCGCTCCCCATATACTTAATAAATTACATTTTCCAAATCTTGTCCTTTGATTCCAGATTCCACTGTATTGGAGAAAGTAGTTTTAAACATCGTCGGTTAGCGGAAACACATGCTAAAAATAACACAGTATTTGGCAGATTTTCCGCAAGGTCATTTATTGTGTCTTTGAATCCGCCAAAATAACCAGAAACGCAAATATTTTTCTTGAGGGTCGATTTAAGGTAACATTTTTTCGATTCTTCAACACCCATAATTTCGATGCTACTCTCTAGGTATTACAACCGCATTATGTATTAGATTTCGGGTTAACTAGCAGGGGGAAGTGTGTGCATATATGCACACGACTTGGTTTTTCGTCGATATAAGGCATAAGGAGGCCCCATAGGGCAAAATCGGTATTGCTGACCCCTTTCAACTTTTCGAGAAAATTCCATTGGCGGTATTT
The DNA here is from genome assembly GCA_004367875.1 of Oikopleura albicans. Taxonomy (NCBI): domain Eukaryota; kingdom Metazoa; phylum Chordata; class Appendicularia; order Copelata; family Oikopleuridae; genus Oikopleura; species Oikopleura albicans. The sequence goes on from SCLG01000434.1 coordinate 22,555, forward strand.
TTTTTCGCGTAGGTTTGATATTTCAAACAGCTCTCTAGGGGACCCTGGTGGCCCAAATCAATTTCTTAATAGTCAGATCGACGTAGTTTGACGATTTCTATAACTTGGTTTTACCAATTGTACAAGAATCATTGCGAATTATTATGAATTTTTAAGTGTGTGCCTACATGCAAACAGTTTCCCCTTCGGGTTATCAAAAAGTCCATCCCACTGAGAGTTAAAAACGACTATTTCGATTTTTTGTTCTGTTTTTCCGCCCTAATTTGTAAAAAAGGGTTCAATTGTGAATACCCAACTGTCGAGATCTTCACAAAACCCTCGCATGTAAACCACACTGTGTTTTTGCTCATTTAATGAACGCTAAAACATATGTATAATACATTGTATATCTAATAGAAAAATTATTCATTTTTTTTCTCGTAAAATGTACAAAATTTCAAATAATTCAAATATAATTATACGTCATCAAATAAGTAATTATTTTTGTGTTCTGATGCGTAATTTTATTATCCTAATGTGGTTAAAAGCTGAACGCGACCCGGTCATATTACGTGCGACCGGGTCGCTTTCAGCTCATTAACACATTATGTAAAAAAATCAATTAATTTTTTTTTTAATTTTCAAAAATAAAATTCTCTTAATTCTTAAAATTATAGAACGAGTATAAAGCTAACGGAGTAGGGTACTTTCGCGACCATTTGTGGTCGACCATGTAGTCGACCATGTGGTCGACCATGTAGTCGACCATGTTGTGGCGAAACTATATTTTGAACAAAGATTCGCAACATTTTTGGTCGCGAAAAATCCCCGTTTATGAGTACATTCGCGACCAAAAATGGTCGCGAAAGTACCCTTTACCAAACTAACTTGCATTAAAAACTGGAATACACCACTCTTTGCGTTTAACGTTGGATAATATCCAAACATAATTGTGCAACCGTACGTTAGCCCGACATTTTTGATGTCGCGTTAACGTAGTGGTAGATATGGTAGAAGTGGGCAAATCGAAAATTTTTCGAAAAAAAAACTGGTAAAGCCAAGTTGTGTAAGCCATCGTAGTGTAAACGTGCGAGTCGTTTAAAAGATAAACAATATTATCTGCAAGCTGCCTATGTCTATAGTGTTGAAAGAAATTGCGAACAATTTCCTTATTCGACAAATGATAAAATTAGATACATGTCTATGTCTCTAGTTGTCTTGCAGATAATTGTCTTATCTACGACTTCGTCGTAGATAAGACATTATTATCTACGACNAAACCTAAAATGGTCTGAACCTGATAAGCCGGAAGACCCGAAAAGATCAAAACTGAAAACCTCGAACTCGACTTTTCCAGGTCTCGCCCTTTTCCGCCATTTTCGACCTTTTCTTTTTCGACCTTTTCAGGGCTTCGACCTTTTCTGTATTTGACCAAATCCGACTGCGCCACCATGTGGTCGACCATGTGGTCGCGAAACTATATTTTAAACAACGATTCGCGACCAAATGGTGTGGTCGCGTTTGTACTCATAAACGAGTTTTTTTCGCGATCAAAAATGGTGGCGAAAGTACCCTTCACCAAACTTGCATAACAAAACTGGAATACACCACTCTTTGCGTTGTCCAAACATAATTGCGCAACCGTACGTTAGCCCGACATTTTGGATGTCGCGTTAACGTAGTAGTGTATCGTAGTGTACCCGTGCGAGTCGTTTAAAAGATAAACAATATTAAATTCTAGTTTTTTTGTTAACTCGCAGGGGGGAAATGTGTGCATATATGCACACGACTTAGTTTTTCGTCGATTTTAGGCATGAGGAGGCCCCGTAGGGCAGAATTGGTATTGCTGACGCCCCCTTTTGTTTGGAAATTTCAAACAGCTCTCTAGGGGGCCCTGGTGGCCCAAATCAATTTCTGAATAGTCATATCGACGTACTTTGAGCTCTACAATTTGGCTTTACCCGTTTTTCTTGAATTATTGAGAATTTTTGTGAATGATTAAGTGTGTGCATATATGCACACACTTTCCCCCTACGGGTTATCAAAAAGTCCTTTCCCTGAGAGTTAAATAAAAACCTTTTGATTATTTTCAACTCGTTTGAGATCGACGTGAAAAGCGGTAATTCGAAATTTCGGGATTCGAATTGCAACTTGACTTGGTTCATCGATAAAGGCGAAATCGGGACAAACAGAATTATTCTCCATTTTTAAATATTTTGCAATTTTTCCCGTTGGAAAAGCTCCGATAAATGTTTAGTAAAATGAAATAATATGAATGTTTTATGTTGAACTAACAACCTGATAATAATCTAAAAATATTTATAAAAAAATCATATCTAGAAGAAAACCTTTAGGAATATTATAAATTTTGTTACGTTTGAAATATAAATTTGAGTTTGCCGATATAAATATCGAACTTTATTTAACTTTACAGAGAATCGTTCATAATTGCTCAACAAATAAAATTTTATTTAGAACAAAATTAAAATTAAATTAGCAATTTAGAATTTTATCAAATATTTATCAAATGTTTTTATGAGCAAACAAGTATCATTATAAATAAATTTAAAGCTGCATATCCAAGTTCAATTGAGAAAAACAAAAATATTTCATATAGCACCTGCACAGTTATCTTTCTGACAGTAAATTTTCAAAAGTTAAATATTTCGTCATACACCACCTAACTACTTAAAGTAACAGTCATTTTATCCGCCTACGCACTACCTTTTAAGTCACACTTGAACTTTAAGTATGAGTTTTTTATTTCATTTTTGGATTTACTTTGAGCATCTAGGCCGAACTTTCATAAGTTTTGCCTGCGCTAGATAGCTAACCAATTATCTCGTATAACCGTAATATTTCGTTTCAAATCTCGCCTACGCATTTTGTATCTTTCTTATGTTAAAAATTAAATTGAAAGATAACTGCGAGGGTCGTTTACCACGTGAAACAGCTTTAAAATAAATTTTATCATTTTAAGGTGGTTGTTATCACGGATGGAAAGTCAAAAGACGACATCAAAACGCCCGGTCGCGCGCTAAAACAACTCTCCCACGTGATGGCAATAGGCGTAGGCGTAAAAGTGCGCGCAAAAGATTTATTTGAATTGGCGAGTGACGATAAATATGTCTACACCCCCGAGAGTTACTCAGAGCTCGGGAAACTCAAATTTGAGGTCGCCGATAAACATTGCCCACCAGGTTGTGTCTGATAAAGATTCCGCCCAAAACATAAACAACTACAACAACAACATACAACAACAGCCGCGAACCAAATTGCATTCCACTATCGTTAAATCGATACAATTAATATATATTTCAACCTAACTATATATATTTTGACGAAAAAAAAAAATCATCGAAAAAAAAACATGTCGCGATGCTCGGCGGGATATGGGCCAGGAAAAAAATTTGAAAAAATCTTGGCAGAAATTGGAATAAAATTCTGGCTTCATTTTTTTCACTGGTCGAATTGGTTTGCCATTTCACCGCCAAAAGAGCAAAAGCGTTAAAAAAAAAACTTTAAAAAATCTCTACTTTGTAAATACCCGAAGAGTATAAAAAATTTCTAATTCCTATTGCAGTTTTGAAGAAGGTAAAAAGTTTTTTGGAAGATCGCTCAAAAACTCTCGATTGGCGTCGAGCGATTTTCGAACTTTTTGCCAAAATTCAATGAAATGGAGCATCAAAAAATTTGAAAACTCGTTTTTTAATTCAATTTAAAGAAGAGTGTTTTTTAAGAAATGCTGTTTTACAAATTTTGCTGCTGAAACAATTTTTATTTGTACATATTGTTATTTGGGAACAGTAAAATTGTCCACCACGTACTTGTTTGTTGTTATTTGTGAGATAATACTTAATCAGGTTTAGTAACACCATTTATGTTAACACTCTTTATGTTGATATGATGACAACATTTATGTTGATATCGTTAATTTTGACGGCATGTCCTCTTATCAGGCCGGTCTCTCATTGGATATCCATGGATAAAAAATAGTATTGCGCAATTCCCCGCTTATGCGCTTATCTGGCCACCTTGTTTTTCACATTTTCCACCTACTCCGCCTACGCCCATAGGGTTTATCGAGTTGCCGGAGGGTTTATCAGGCCAATTTTGGAAGGCGAAAGTAGCCTGATAAACCCTTAGGCGGTTTAATATCATCAGGCGGTTAAGAATCGTCAGGCGGTTAAGTATCACATTTTTTTTCGGTGAAAAATAGTGGATTTGAGTATTTTGAATATACCGTTTTTCACCAAAGTTTGGCCAAAATAACAAAATTTGGCCAAAATTCAATTACAAAATGGGCAGAAGTCTCGTTTTGAAATAAACTACAAAAAAAAATCGACTAAAAAGAACGTTCAAAGAGATGTGAATGTGCATTTTTGCACATTTTACCGCGCAACCGGGTAACAAATTTGGGGGGGCTCAATAGTTAGGGTAAGAAAACCTAGACTGTACAATGGTTGTATACATATTGCATTTTTTATAAGTTAAATATAGAATTGTATACGTTGGTTTTCATTGTCAGGTGATTTTATAAACTCATCCAGCTAGGGAATTAATTTTTAATTTTGTTTTAAAAGGGCTTTACAGACGATTTTTCAATTGAGTTTTTGTGTTTTTAAGTAATGACCTTGGCTTCACTTATTTTACGAGTTTTGTTTATATGTGGCGCATTTAAAGACGACTAGTACGAAGCTTACCAAAAAAACGACCCGAAACTGTTTTTTGTTGTGTTCATCATAAACTTATAAATCAATTGTACATTTTGATTCGCCGGAAAAAGCACTGCCCTGTAAACAATGATAAAAATCTGAGATTAGGACGCACCATTTTAAATCAAAACAACAAAACAGTAAAAATAATTGACAAAAAGGTCCTTTTTTTGCTATGTGTTAAAAATGTTTTTCATTCTGACAAGTTTTTTTTTCAAAGCACAAAATGTACGTCTGAAAATTCAAGAGGACCAACAATGAGAAAATTTTAAAAGATAATTCTCAAAGTATTAAAAGTTTTTATGATGATCAATTTTCTGGGATCTGAAAAATCGAATTTTAAAAGTTTTCTGATTTAACAAAGAAATAAATATTAAGTACAAAATAATAATCTCGATAAAAATGTCGCAGATTCGTATTCTAGAATTCCATTAACGCAAAAACGGACTCATTTTTAAGAGAAAGTTCTAGAATACGCATATGCGATATTTCGCGAACAACCTATACAGGCTGGACGGTATAAAAAGCGACCAATTCTTAACAAGTGAAATGTCGCAGATTGCGTATTCAAGAATTTTTTAAAAACAAATACCGTCCAGTCTGTATCAACTAGGCGCTTTTTCTTCTAGAAAATTGATTAAGGACGGTTACTAACACACCACCTAACCATTTGACGTAACACATTTTTTTTCGAAAAAAGGTGTTAATTCAAATTTAAATGGTTAAGTCAAATGCAAACTGTTAAGCCACATGGGTAGTGCGTAGGTTAAAAAAACCGGCCTGATAAACCCTCAGGCTGCGTGATAAACCCCAAGGGCGTAGGCGGAAATGCTGGAAAAAAAAGACAAAAAAAAGGACAAAAAAAGTGTTAATTCAACTGCAAACTGTTAAGTCAAATGCAAACTGTTTAGCCAAATGGTGTTAAGTCAAATGGTTAGGTGCACCTAGGTGGTGTCAAATGGTTAGGTACACCTAGGTGGTGTATTTCAAAACTAACAACTCTGTGCTTTGAAAGAAAAACTTGTTTTTGATCTATTTGCTTACAATCATACATGGTGTAGAAATTCGACAAAAACTCGGCGAGAGATTTTCGTATGTAATTAACTCCTGGACGTCAGTTACCGTAACACAAGATGACCAAAACTCAATACTGTTCATGGCGGTTCGCATCGACGGCGAAGTGAAAACACTTTTTCATCAAAAGTTTAATGTTTTTAACGACTTTTTGATCCTTCCAAATGTCTCTCATGCTGATGAGGTAAGCCATAAACTGACCATACCATTTTTTATGAAAAGGCGAATTTGCATCTGACCATACCTTTCGCGATTTGAAGACGTGCATTAATATTTTAATTTTACTGCTACACAGGTTTGACTTGTAAAATATAACTCACAGTACCGGATTATTTTTGCGCAAAAATGAAATTGGTACGGCCAGTCAAAAGCGCGTCATAGTTTAGCGCCATGATAGATTCGTTTTGTGCGCTTTTGGATTTAACCAATAATTAACCAACGCTTTGGGATTTAACCCATTTTAACTCTTAGGGGGAAGGAGTTTTTGAGAACCCGTAGGGGGAAAATGCGCGTAAATAAACACGCACTTAAAAAATTCACATTAATTCGCAATAATTTTATAAAACTGGTAGAGCCAAGTTGTAGAGCTCGTCAAACTACGTCGATCTGACTATTCAGAAATTGAGTTGGGCCACCAGGGCCCCCTAGAGAGCTGTTTGAAATCTCCAACCTACGCAAAAAAACACCGTCAATCGAATTTTCTCGAAAAGTTGAGGGGGGTCACCAATACCCGTTTTGCCCTACGGGGCCTCCATATGCCTTAAATCGACGAAAAAAACACGTTGCGTGTCTATTTACACGCACTTCCCCCTGCGAGTTAACCAATAAAGTCATTTTTTTTAATTCAATATATTTATTGCAATACTACACATGGGTGAAACTCTAGTTTGTCTAATCTCAAGTTCGAATTCTGTCGCGTTAAAGCATGCCACCGTTCCATTCTATATTCGGCTCTAGTTCGTTCTGTTCCATGATGTAAAATCTATTCATATTTTTTTTTAATTATCAAAATCTAAACATGAAAAATATTTCTAAGCTTGGCTCGTCTACTCAGCGTTTTATAAGAATTTCCGCCGTTTTTCTTTAGTTTTTTCATCATAGCCAAACTCGAGTTTTTTTTTCGCACGTCAAAAACTCGAATATCGCCATCTAGAAAAAGCGGGAGAAAAAATGGCGGAAATTCAAGAAAAACGCCGAGTAGTTGCGACTGTAGGAGTTCAGGAACTTTTTTCTAGATTTTACGTCACTGAGGGTTTTCCATAATCTGATCTTGCCAATCAGTCATCATTTGATTCATTGATGGTTGGATAAGTCCTAAACTCAAAAAAATAATACAACATATACACCTAACTATTTGACTTAACACTATTTGGCTTAACAGTTTGCATTTGACTTAACAATTTGCAGTTGAATTAACACTTTTTTTTGTCCTTTTTTATCTTTTTTTTCCCCAGCATTTCCGCCTACGCCCTTGGGGTTTATCACGCCCCCTGAGGGTTTATCAGGCCGGTTTTGGAAGGAGTAAGTGGCCTGACAAACCCTCAGGCGGTGTATAACACTTTTCTGGATTTTGGACGCACTACCCATGTGGCTTAACAGTTTGCATTTGACTTAACAATTTGCATTTGAATTAACACCTTTTTTCGGAAAAAAAATGTGTTAAGTCAAATGGTTAGGTGGTGTACCTTATTTTTTCCGTATACATAGAGCTAATTAGGGCTAATTAGGGCCGTTCAAAATTAACCAGTGTTCATTTTGTCGTTCATTACTTTGAGTCTTTGTTGATTTTGTTTTCCAAAAAAAAAGTTACTATTCGAAGGAAAGGATTCGCGACAATCTGAAATTGAGTGCTAAAAACTAAGGCGTTCAATCAGATCATTATTATGGGTCTGTAACATAAATCTCAAACAATAAATACGTTTGTAATAGAAAAAAAAATCTTGGCTAACAAATCACCAATCTTATTCGGCAACACATTGTATTTACCTGTTCGGCGAACTAGTGACATTGATCGAGCGTTCACTTGACTGGCCATAAATAAAATACACAGCTGTATCGGAAAAGTTACAGTTATAATTTGCATTATGAGGTAACGTATTATAAATCTGAAATCATTAAGTTATTTCACCCCTGGTCCATAAAGCAGGGCACCGCGGTTTTTCGATAATAAAAACTCATTTTTTGATAATTTTTATGAAAAAATTCTTTAAAAGAGGTTTTTTATTAAAAATTGATAATTTGTCCGGAAAATATTCTCTTTGCAAGACGTTTTTCGCATATTCTTCCATTTTTTGTGAAAAAAGGACGAATCGCAGGCCACACTGGTCTCAGACGCGCTGTCAAACAACGTTACCACAAATTGGTAACATTATTCATTTTTTCATTTTTATACGATATGCCCAGTACATGGAAAAATGGTACATGTTTTTCTCTCGTTTTCAGGAAAGCTTTCCTATTCTATGAAAATTCCCTGGATATTCCGTATTTTATACATGTTGGGTATAAATATTTAATTCTATGTTCATTTTAATATTTCTCCTTTCTAAGTGTATATTTGCCCTTTTGAGACATTTGGAAAGGGCACATATATGAGGATGAGAAAACTTGTCTGTCAAAAATTAAAGAGTCGAGTTGAATGTCAAATATTGGACCTTGAAAAAGCATATGATATACATCATACTTTTTGAAATTATAGTTCGATAATAAATATTGTTCTAATATGAACTCCTATACATAAGCATAACAACCTGTTAAGGACGGTTTAATAAGGGTCCAGTCACTCCGTTTAGGGACGCTTTTTTTACATTTTTATTTTGGCGCGTCCAAAAAGGGAAGCTAAAGACAGCTGTTTCCGCGAATAAAATTGATCCTAATGAGGTGAAGGACTATATACTATAGACTGTCGGGCTTTGAGCTCTCTGTATTACGGGCAACACCGCAACAATCAAAGCTTTGACATACGGTATATAGAACTTAGCAGTTCACTTTTGTGTCCCGCTAAAGTTTATGTTATCGGTAAACTCTATTTTCGGAAAAAAATTAATTTCAAACTAATATACAAATTCTATGATTAAGAATTATGGAAACCAAAAGACAGTTTGTGACAAAATTGATTTTAATTTCAATGATAAATATGCATTAAAAATTTACAGTTCAATTATACTCCATGATTTAGTATGGCACAATAGATGTCTGAGCTATAATAAAGTTGCCAAAAAATATTAATAAAAAGGCAACAACTAATGAACCACATTTTAATGTTTTTATTATCGACATTTGGTTGGGCCGAATATACTTTCAATAAAACAAATACAGTCTTTACTCCTTTTCGCGACGTTTTCGGTTCTCGAAAATAGCGTCAGAAAAAGGAGCATCGTCAGAAAAATGATCATTTTTTATTACAATGGCACCAAAGCGTCCAAAAAAGGCGCAATCGTCCCAAAAAGGAGTAAGGACTGTATATTTTTGACTAAAATTTTTTTTTCGTTAAAAATTAATTAATTACATCAGGGACGCGTTTCCGCAAAAAAGACGCTATTTCGATATAATATTTTCCATATCTTTATTGATTTCCAACTCCATATTCGATACCTTTCGAAATGAATTGTCACCTAGGAGTTAAGAGTTGCAAATTATTTATTCACCAGCAGTGAAAAAGAAATACAAATTAAATGACCAAGAGTCATTATTTAATTACCATTTCCAGTTGTCTTGGCTTAAAATATAATGTCGATACACTTTCGATCTCAAAAAAATCATTAAAAATTTATGGCAGCGAAAATNTCTATTAGAATGGCCCCATTTTGACCGAAAAAGCGTCCAAAAAAGGAGTGAGGAGTCTTTATTTTTGACCGAAATCATTTTTTTTGCTTTAGAAATTGATGGAAAATTCAAATTATCGCTCATAAAAGCACCGTAAATTATGGTTTATAATAATTGGTACCTATTGAAATGAATTGTTACCTAGGAGTTAAGAGTTGCAAATTATTAATTCACCAGCAGTGAAAAAAAAAACACAAATTAAATGACCAAGAGTCATTATTTAATTACCATTTCCAGTTGTCTTGGCTTAAAATATAATGTCGATACACTTTCGATCTCAAAAAAATCATTAAAAATTTATGGCAGCGAAAATCAGTAATATTTTTTTATAACCATTATAGTCAACCAATTTATTTTTGACGATCAATACTACCGTAGATTTTTATCTTTAGAGTGGTCTGGTGACCAGACTCTGGTTTTGACTGTTAAAAAAATTATCCGTTCAAAATTATTGGCACAACCCAAATTTTTCACCGGAAACAGCTTTTTTATTGTAAATAGCTCAAAAAGTCTTGTTTTCCGACGAAAAAATACCAAATTTCAAATTTATTTCCTACATTTTCACAAAAATGTGGCATACTACCCATATGCCCGTTCAGGAGTAAAAAATTGACGGATAACTGCACAGGGTGTCGGATAAGTGCGCAAATGGTGGGCGAAATGACCTGTCTACAGAAGTTAATAAAACGATGGGTTGAAAAAAATGTTAACTTTCATGAATTTTGTTAGCTTCTGGGCATTTTGTTAACTTCCGGGCATTTTGTAAACTTCCGTGGACAGGCGGTACACGAAAGAACCCGCCGGATAGTTGCGCACAACCGGCCAACTTGCCGGATTACCGAAGGCCGTATAATTGCGCAGGGGTGTATAATCTGACTCACGTTCAAAAGGACGTTAAACTATGACACCAAAAAAAAATTTCGTATTACCCCATAATTTGTACTGTTTTAAGGGAACGTATCACGTGGACGTGGTCACGAAAATGGGCCGAAAAGTGACCGAAAATGTGACTCTGACCTTGTTAGTCGCTCCTGCACCAGAAACGGCCGGCCTTGAAATCCTCCAAAACAAACTTCTTGAAGGGTCCGAAACGATTCCGGTGGCGCGGTGTATTGCACCAGGTGGTAAACCGCCAGCCAGCATCTCTTGGACAGGGTTCGATTTCAAACGCATCAGTCACCGCCTTATAAGATTTTAATGAACTTTTTTGATGGTTAAAATTTTTATTTGAGGCACAAATTGAGCTTACCACTTTAAGTTAATTAATATTAATAATGTTATGTTAACTCTCAGGGGGATGGACTTTTTGATAACCCGTAGCTACGCGTAGGGGAAATTGTGTGCACGTATGCACACACTTAAAAATTCACAATAATTCTGGTAAAACTGGTAAAGCCAAGTTGTAAAGCTTGTCAAATTACGTCGATCCGACTATTAAGAAATTGATTTGGGCCACCAGGGCCCCCTAAAGAGCTGTTTGAAATATCAAACCAACGCAAAAAAAGAATACCGGCAATAAAATTTTCTCGAAAAGTTAAGGGGGGTCAGCAATACCAATTCTGCACCACGGGGCCTCCTTATGTTAACTAATTTCCCTGCAAATTGCGAGAAAAATTGATCCCTCTGCAAATTGCGATACATAATTGCACAATGAAAAAGCAAATTATACATTTAATTTGCGGAGGTTTTTCTCGGGTTTTTGCCGAAGGCAAACACGAGATTTCCGGAGCGAATTAAATGCATAATTTGCTTTTTCAGGTGCAATTATGTCGCAATTTGCAGATGGATCAATTTTTTCGTAATTTGCAGGGAAATTAGATCAGAATGTCGACCACGACCCATACATCCAACAAAAGAGCGAATTAACCAATAGGAAACACGTTTTTTGTAAGCCAAATTTAATTATTTCAAGGTTTAAAAAATATAATTTTGTTTCAAATTTTTCATTTTTTTTT
>SCLG01000434.1:53874-73957 GCA_004367875.1 Oikopleura albicans
GGCGGAAATACTCGTGATTGGACCTATGACGATAGAATGTGCAGAGATATACAAGAACCGACTACAACAACAACAACAACAACAACGCCGAAACCGACCGAGCCCGAACCAACAACTACGACCAAGGCTACTCCCCCACCTTTAGGCACATGCGGAGAGATCCCGCTAAATGATGATGAAATCGCAGAAGGGTTGACCAGTGCCAACATGAACTGGTCATGTACAGTTAGGGTGTCAAACGCATTAACGAAAACAAGATAATACAAAATTAAGCATTCGTGGTATTGCTACCGGTTGAGTTGCAAGAAAATCGGCCGACCGTTCCTAGTATACCGTGTCGGCATATTTTAAGATGATATAAAGACCAATTTCCCCCTTTTTTTATGTGGAACTAGGGTGCCCCTCCTTTCTCACATTTTATAAATGCCGCATTTATAAAGAGTGGAGAAATGATGACACCCCAGTTAAAAAATCAATAAAAAGGGAAAATTTGGTCTTTTTATCATCTTAAAATATGCCGACCCGGTATACTAGAAACGCTCGACCGATTTTCATGAAACCCAACTGGTACGTTTTGTGCTTTAATTTTCTTAGGAATAAAAAACATGGCTCGAGCTTGTGATTCGAAATTAAATTCCCATCTGACACATTTTGTGTACACTTCCAAAACATGACTTTAACCGCATACACCCAAACGCAGATGGACACAATAAAAATTCAAAATGTACAAAATCGTGCGGAGAAGGGTTCATCGTAAAAGCCCGCGGCAGAAGATTTGAAAAAAATTGCTCATGTAACAAAAAGGGCGTTTGCCAATGGAAAACTAATGTTTCAAGTTGCACAAAAGCGAAAGGTTCGAAATCTAATTTCCAGATTCATTTTTTCTTATAGTACTGAAATCCCGAATACGGGGGCCCAAGTAAGGGCCCCTTTCTCGATTTTAGAAAGTGCCAAAAATTTTTAAATAGAAGTTTTGAGAAATGGNCCACTGGATTATGAGTTCGAAGAGGGAACCGTGTGTAAAGAGCAATGTGCCGATGGGTGGATATACGCTGGTCACTGGGATACGAGCACGGAATGCAAATGTACAGATGTATGCAAATTTGACGTCCGAAAAGTTGATCATTGTTCTCCGGGGGTTTGTGGTATTTCGCCCGATTGGATGTTTGCTGAATTTTCATCTGGATTCGAACATGATGAAGCCCACCAAAGGAATGTTTTTAAAATGCTTGTTTTTTCGAGAAAAAGTAATTCTGCCATTGGACGTAAAATTTAAAAGTGCATTGTAGTGGGTTAATCCAGTTTTGGCTCAAGTTCACCCTGTCACGCGATAAATTTGATTTAAGGAAAAAAANTCTGGTTATGGCTTATTTTTTGCCCTCAGTTTTCTGATTTGGTTTTGATTTTCTATAATTTTTTTATGAATTTTTATTGGAAATTTCGTGCGCCGTTGTCAGGGCCAGACTTCGGAAAATAAAACTTTTTTCCCGATAACGGTGCAGCGTGTAGGCGGAATGATTTTTGAGCCGATAACGACTGTGCGTAGGCGTTGTAGCTGGAAAACTTTCAGCCCAATAAAGGTGTATTTTACTTAAAATTTGTTAATTGGCGTTTCCTTATACAATATTTTCACTTTTTTTTTCACGGTGTGGTCCAGCAATTAACCAATGAGAGCAAATTTACACACGCACTTTTAATGCTGAAAAAATATAAGACTGTGTGCGGAAGTTTGCCCTGGTTGATTCATTGTTGGACCACACAGTATTTCGCTATTAACTTTGTTTTTACGAATTTGGCCTGTCGGACACAACCTAAGGCGTAAAACTGGGGCCATAAAAATTTTATGACAGAATGCAGGGGATAATATTCCCGGTATATTCAGTTTCAATTTTTTGTACCGATATTAATGAAAAAAAATAAATCTAAAAACAAAAATAGCAATTTTGATGAGGATGTCGAATGCGATGACAAATTTCCCGACGACCATCCCGACGAAAAACTGGCTGGAAGAGCAAAAGTTGGTACGAGCTGTTATATTAAATGCAAACCCGGCTTCAAATTTGTCGACCACAAGGAGGCGACATTTAAAGTTACATGTAAAGAGACCTGGTACTTTGGCTTGGAGTTCGATGTATTTGATGACGCTTGGGATAAGTATGATTTTATTAAATTTCTTTAGTTTTTCAGTTTAACCCTCAAACGCGAAGTTTTAAAATTTGTGACAACTCACTCCAAAAACACATTGTTTTGTGATAAGCGTTGCTAAATCATATGACACTTAAAACCAATATAGAAAAACCAATTGTGAAGATGTGGAAAAACACAATTTTTTTTTTCAAATTAGCGTTTTTTTTTATTTAGCGTAAGTCGAGTACATGTTTTGGACAGCTTTTTTAAACGATTTTATCTAACTAAACAAAACGTGACCAGCTGAAAAAATCACAAGGTTAAAAATTTGTACAAATTTCGCAGTTTGTGTTTTGAGGTGTACTTAACTCGCAGGGGGAAGTGCGTGTAAATAGACACGCAACGTGTTTTTTCGTCGATTTAAGGCATATGGAGGCCCCGTAGGGCAAAATGGGTATTGGTAACCCCCCTGAACTTTTCGAGAAAATTCGATTGACGGTGTTTTTTGCGTAGGTTGGAGATTTCAAATAGCTCTCTAGGGGGCCCTGGTGGCCCAAATCAATTTCTGAATAGTCAGACCGACGTAGTTTGATGAGCTCTACAACTTGGCTTTACCAGTTTTTTTGAATTATTGCGAATTAATGGGATTTTTTTAAGTGCGTGTTTATTTACAAGTATTTTTCCCCTACGGGTTCCCAAAAAGTCCTTCCCCCTGAGAGTTAAAGAAAAATTGAAGGGTTTGAATTTATTATTTTTAGATACGGAGATTGCGACGGTGATTATGGTTATAACTGTGGCGACTATCCCCAATGCATTCCCGAATAAATAACTGAGAGCTTAAACTACTGCTTATTAAATAAATAATTTGAAATTCGTTCTTTGAAATTTTTTTGTGTTTTTTTTATGTTTTCGTGAAAATATCTTCGGAGGATGTCATACATGTTATACATGGCGTTTACTATTCAGTTTTCATAATAAAAACTCGACGTACGTTTTGCATATTTTTTGATAAATCTTATGTAAGTTTTCAGAAAAGTCTGGGTGAAAGTTTAAAAAATGTAAAATCCAAGCTAAATCTTCTTGTGGTGATTTTGGAGCTTCGATACCACAAAAATTACATCGAATTTTCATTTGGACGTGAATAATAAATAACCTTCGAAAAACATCAAATCAAGTTGAAAATTGTAAAGTTTTACGTCGGAACAGATTAAAGTTTGTTGACATCAAAATTTGTCAATCTGGAAATTTTAATTAAGTTTTGAAAAAGGTTGTTCGAAGACAGGGGTCGACATAGGCCAGCAAAAATGAGCTGTGCTGGGCTGTCCTCTCGGGCTCAAATCAAAAAATAGCAGTTCACTCGAACTGGCAAGGCCAGTTCTGTTGCCGAGCCCTGTCTGAAGAATCAGTTCATCTATATCCATCATTTTTTTCTCACCATTTCAAGAATATTTCATTTTGATTTAATACACAGGGTGCGCCGTTATGTTTCACAAAAATATTCGAAAAATAGTGAAACATAATGGCCCGATCGGGAAAAAGTGAAACATAACGGCGTAGGGCTTAACATACAAAGATATGTATTAGGGGAAAATATTTTCTCAAAAAAGTGAAATATAACAGCACGCTCGGGAAAAAGTGAAACATAACGGTGCGAAACATAACGGCGCACCCTGTGTACTACATACACGAGTATGTAAGAGCATGTAAGATATGTAAAATTTGTAACATAGTGCTGCCTGAGAGATAAAACCAAACGTACAGGGGGCGTCAAAGTCAGGGCCACCTTTTTCGATTTTCAAAAGTGCCAAAAATGACACTTACTTGGAGGAGTGGCCCTTACTTTGAGAAAGCGGCCCCTTTACATTGAAGCCCTCTTGTGAACTTAAAGTTAATTAATAATTAGAGTCATTTTCAGATTTTTATTTTTTTTTTCGGTATCAAAACTTTTTATTAACCTTACTGTGAAATAATTTATAATAATTTAACTGGTACTTTGTCGTAGTTCTTTCACTTGTCTGAGTAACTCTTCCACGTCGTCAGGAGGAGTTCTTCTTACTTTTAGTAAAGGTCTAGAATAAATTTTATATTTATAATTTTTTCTTACATTTTATGTATAGAAATTATATGCTTTTAGAAAAAAATATGGCAACATCTACAGCCGCGTTTTCGGCAGGTTGTACTCAAAGGACTCTTTAGTGAGTCACCACTGTATCGATTTATTCAATTATTTTATATTTACACCACCTAACCATCTGACTTAACACAATTTGGCTTAACAGTTTGCATTTGACTTAACAGTTTTCAGTTGAATTAACACTTTTTTTGTCGTTTTTTTGTCTTTTTTTCCAGCATTTCCACCTACGCACTAACCAGGTGGCTTAACAGTTTGCATTTGACTTAACAATTTGCACATGAATTAACACCTTTTTTCGGAAAAAAAAATGTGTTAAGTCACATGGTTAGGTGGTGTATAACGATTTTTTTTGATTTTTTCGTTCATTATATCAATTTGTATCATTTTTGTATAGCATTTGCTCATTTTATTCGTCAATTTGGAATTTAAATCTAGAGAAAAAGCCTATTTGCATTTGACTTAACACTTTTTTTTTGTTTCAAGTTTTNTTAAAGAATACCAATTTTTCTACCTGATTCTGAAGTCATGAAGAATGCATCATCAAGAATATCGTAAAGCCTTTTTCTGGTATCTTCCAAATTTTTGTGACTCTAAATAGGACATTAGTAACAAATTTTTTATACGCTAATTTTACCAGAGAATTTTCCAACTGTAAGTTGGACTTGGTTATGGTCAGATCGGCGACGTCTCTATTTCTTCCGGGCCGATTTTCGCGCGAACTTTTATATGTCACGTTTTCGCGCTGGAATGTCTCATTCGAATCATTTAGCGAGGAAATTGCCGAATCCACCTTTTGTTGCAATTTTCGGAAGCTTTTCCATTTTTCATTGACGGCGTTCATAACTGAATAAGATCTTAGGGGTTAAAAATTTAGATTGCATGACAGACGTATTGTACCGAATATTGCCGAAGATTATTAAACTGGTACATATTGTATACTACACCATTAGTTAGGAAGTTGGGACCAAGGTTTGAGATTTTTACCCTGTTTTAGATGTGCATCTACCTTACCCAAATTAACCCTACAGTATGCTACTACCGGCTGAGTTACATGAAAATCGGCCGAGCGTTTCTAGTATACCTTATTGGCATCTTTTGAGATAATATAAAGACCAATTTTCCCCCTTTTGATTTGGAACTGGGGTGCCCCTCTTTTCTCCCCTGTTTATAAATGCCGCTTATTACCCGAATCTGGAAGTAAAATATACCCGAGTAAGGTTATGTACCCGAATGGGGTAATTTATTACACCGCCTGAGGGTTTATCAGGCCACTTTCGTCTTCCAAAAACGGCCTGATAAACCCTCAGGCGGCCTGATAAACCCCAAGGGCGTAGGCGGAAAAGCTAGAAAATGAGAAAAACAAGGTGGCCTGACAAGCGCACGAGCGGCAAATTGCGCAATAAAAGTTTGTTATTATCCATGGGTAACCAATTAGAGACCGGCCTGATAAACGCACGAGTGGGAAATTGCGCAACATAAATCGGTTATTATCTAATGAGAGACCCACAAGCGGGAAAGTTTAAGATCGTATCATATTACTTATTGTTTAAAATAAGTTTGTTGAAATAATATTTCATTATAAATAGCCGTTTTACTAAATTAAAAAAAGGTTTAAGATCATATCTCGGAGAAAAAAAATTAAACAATTTTTGTATCATTATTCATTTCGGTTAAAACAGAAACCTTTCCCGACAAGCGGTAAAAATTGCCGGATAAACCCTTTCCCAGGTAAAAACTTACACCACACGTGGCCTGATAAACCCTCAGGAGGCCTGATAAACCCTCAGTGCGTAGGCGGGATAGACGAAAAACTTTTTGGAAAAAAAGTGGCCTGATAAGCGCACGAGCGGGAAAAGTGGCCTGATAAAGGGGGCCTGATGAACCCTCAGGCGGTGTACATTAATTTGTCAAAATTTTGGATTTTCCAGGTAAATATTCCTCAATCGGGTTATTTATCGAAAAAACCCTAAATCGAAAAAACCCTAAATTCTGGTTAAATGTTGCAACTTTTGCTGGCCTGTGGTTCGGACCCTTTCAACCAAAGCGTACCTGTGGGGGAGGTAGAGGAAGAATTGGACCTTGGTCTGGGTTGATTTGTTTTAAAAACGCGACTTTTCGACCTTCTCGTTAGCGACGTAGAATAGTTCGCATAATATTCGTCAGTTTCCGACATATAAGTGGCTTTGTCCTCAAAATGGGACGTGGTGGTTATAACCGTGAATTTTGCCCCAACCGTCCCCGTTGATTCTTCGATTTCATCATTTGAGCTCAAACTTTCAGGGTCGGGACTGATTGGACTAAAAGGCGAATATTGTGCCATTTGGCGCCCATTTTCAAACTGCACCGAGTGATCGATTTGACCAATTACAGTCCGTTTTGGCTTTTCGGGCGGCACAATTCGACTTATTTCACTCTCCGGTGACAATTCTTCCGTACTAGAATTTTAATTTAATTTTCAAAATTTCAATTTCTTCCGAAACCATAGATACCATACTTGGACACTTTTTTTTTATAAAAAACCTTTTTCCGCACAAGCAACCCTTATTAAGATGGCAGCTCATTTCGTGAGGCCCATACTACGGACCCCATGTAAAGTAATTTTATTTATTACCATACTTACTTTAACGACCGGGGCGAAATATGCGGCGGTGATTTTTGCGTAGGTTGATCGACGGTTTCCACTCTCGTCTGGAAGCAATTTCCCATAAAGAAACAAATTATGCCAAAAATAAGTGCGCCAACAAAAAATCCGATAAGGGTCCAAATCAGTGAAAATTTCGACTCACAATCTGTGCATTTACCGATTGGCCCGCTTGATGTGCAATTTCCGCTAAAAATATATAATTGAAAAAAAATTTCATCTGGAATATTCGATAAGATTAATCTTTTAGTCCAAAAGCAACTAAACTTTCAAAATATTTAACAACGCTGTTATCAGTTATACCAAACATAATTAGCTAAAGTAACTTATTGTCGACGTGGGAACTCGTTATGAAAACGACTTTAAACGAATTTTGCATAAAATATATACACACGATAAGCCGTTAAGCGTCCGGCTGTTAAAGGTCCGAAACCCCGTTAACAGTCCACTTTTGGGCTATTTTTGTCAGACCTAACGCCTACACGGTGCGTCGTTAAGTTTCAATTTTGAAAATTCCACAAAAAAAATGCCTACGCATTGAACCGTGAACCGTCCGAAAACCCGTTAACGGTCCAGTTTTAAAACAAATTAGTGGCCGGTTAACGGCATATTATGTGTACTACGGTTTGACCCTTAGATAACAAATTTAAAAAAAGACTGTTTTGGACACTTGAGAGTATTTTTTATCTTTTTTGGAGTAAGTTAATGCTCTTTAGGGGCTGAATGTGCCCGCTTTCAAATTTTTCATCTCGTTTATTTAGAGCGGGAAAATTAAATTCATTTGGAAAAGCCTAATAACGAGAATAATACAGTGATTTTTAATCTAATTTTAATTATAAAAACAAATTACCTTCGAACTTCTCGACTGTTTAAAAACCATCTGTTGCGGTATCTGGTGATAAATGATTTCAAGAAAAAAAAACAATGCTAAAAGTCTGTATGTCCGGAAGTTTCGCAATTTTTTTTTTTGTTTTGTTAAAATGCCGTTTTTGGTCCGAAAAAGTATCTTCAAAGTTACAATCTCGAATGTCCCCCAGATAAAAATTAAACTTTAATTGTTAAATCAAAAGTTTGTCCTTCAACTTCCGCCGAGTAAATCAGACGGCCGAGGAAAAAAAAGAATACAAACGATAAAAAAGAAATGATTTTCGCATTTAGTAATTTAAACAAAGCACAGACTCAATTAGACTCAGTTTTATCATGGCAACAAAATACACAATGCGCTCGCTCAAAGAAACCTCGTCAAAATATATTTATTTTATCCCACGCTTTTTTATGTTAATACACATGTACGCCATTAAAATGGATTAAAATTTACCTGGAAATTTACCAGAAAATTTACCAGAAAATTTGCCAAAAAAATTACCAGAAAATTTATCAGAAAATTAACCAGAAAATTAACCAGAAAATTAACCTAAAAATTGACAAAAAATTTATCAGATAATTAACCAGAAAATTGACCACTACATTTATCGGGAAATTAACCCGAAAATTTACCAGAAAATGTACCAGAAAATTTATCAGAAAATTTACCAGAAAATTTACCAGAAAATTTACCAGAAAATTTATCAGAAAATTAACCAGAAAATTAACCAAAAAAGTTACCAGAGAATTAACCAGAAAATTTACCACTAAATTTACCCTGAAATTAACCCAAAATTTATTCGAAAATGTACCAAAAAATTTATCAGGAAATTTACCAGAAATGTCTGCACACGCTATAATATGCTCTAATGAATCAGTTTTTTTTTTTTGAAAAACAAATTCCGGTCTCTCCGCCTACGCTCTACCTTGTAACGTGATTCATAATTAAATTTAGAAAAAAAAATGAAATTTAGAAAACTATGACTCACCCTTGGCATGAATATTTCTCAAACAGACTATTATTAGTCGAAATAGTGTGTGCTGTAGTTTTCGTTGTTTGTTTTGTTGTCGTTGTTCTCGTTAAAATAGTTTTGTAGGATTCTGTTATTCTGATTGTTTTCTCATTTGTTTCTCGGGTTGTAATATTTTTGTCGTTTATGTTGTCGTCGTTGATTACTGTTGTTATGGGCGGTGTCACACTTTCGCCCATTGTGAAATTGTCTTGAGTGGTCCAAAGTGGTTCAATTGTTGTTTTAGGCACAGAGGTTGTTATTATTGTTGAGGTCAAGGTTACCAATGGTACGCTTTTCAGAGATATATCCAAAGTTGTGAAATTGACCTTGAAAAGGGGATCATTTGTTGTTGTAGAATCTAATGGTGTTTTCCCAAAAATTGAAGTTGTTGGTGTGGCTTCCTTAGTTGTAGTTTTTGAATTGGTGATCGAAATATAACCGTTCGTTGTTGTTGTTGCTGTGCTGGTTATTGCACTAGTTCTAGTAACTGTTGTTGTTGTTGTTGTTGATGTTGTTGATTTTGGTTTTGTTATTGTCAATGAAATTGATGTGGTTGTTTTCACACTATCTGGTATGATTGAAGTTGTTGTTGGTGGTGTTACAACATCACTATTTGTGGTTGTAAAAAACGCCATATTTTCTGTTGTTATTTTTGTTAAAAAATCATCATTTGTCGCTGTTGAAAACACATTGTTTGTTGACTCATGTACAGAAGTCTCCAGTATCGAATTCGTCAAATTTGTTGAAGTCACAAAATCGACACTGTAATTTGTGGTTGTTGGTCTTGCAACATAAATTGATTGCGTTGCTTTATTCGTTGCTGTCGTGGTAACCGATGGTGTAAACGGTGATGCCGTTGAGGGTAATTTTGGTGCCGATAATAGAGTTGATTGTATTGTTGTTGACGACATTAGCGTTGGCTGTGAAATCGTTGATGGTCGAAATGTTGATGACTGGGCCGTTGATGATAGCAACGTTGACGGTGCTACTGTTGATAGTGGTAATCCAGGTGGCGTTGTTGAAGATTGTAACGTTGATGGTAACGGCGTTGACTGTAAAATTGTTGATGGTAACACCATTGTTGTTGGTAGCGTTGATGGTAAACTCGTTGAGGGTAATATTTCGTCGGTCATTAATTTGGACGACGTTAAACCGGGCGTTGGCTGTACTGTTGTTTCCCTCATCGTTGAGGGTAGTGTTCCTGTTTGGCTTGTTGAAGGTAAAGCATTGTATAACGTTGGCTCGACCCCTGCTGCTGATGTTAACAATGTCGTAGTTGTTTCGGTTAAAATTGTGGTTGCGTGTGTAACATCACTAGTTGAATTAACAGGTAAACTGGTTGAGGTCACTGATGGGTCATTTAATGACCCGAGATCACTAGTTGTTGATGATGTTCCCAATTTCAGTTTTTCGGTCGAGGTTGAATCCGATTCCACAAATAAATCACTATGAAAGGGATCGAAATCACAAAAATAATATACATGTACACCACCTAACCATTTGACTAAACACATTTTTTTCCGAAAAAAGGTGTTAATTCAAATGCAAATTGTTAAGTAAAATGCAAACTGTTAAGCCACATGGGTAGTGCGTAGGTTAAAACCCTGGAAAACTTGAAACTATGAAAAAATGATATAAAACAATATAATGAACGACAAAATCCACAAAATTGTTATACACCGCCTGAGGGTTTGTCAGGCCACTTTTTCCTTCCAAAACCGGCCTAATAAACCCTCAGGCGGCGTTATAAACCCCAAGGGCGTAGGCGGAAATGCTGAAAAGAAAAGACGAAAAAAGGACAAAAAAGTGTTAATTCAACTGCAAACTGTTAAGTCAAATGCAAACTGTTAAGCCAAATGGTGTTAAGTCAAATGGTTAGGTGGTGTATTAAATACACCACCTACCTGCTTAAAGTAACACCAAAATCAACAAAAAACTGTTACTTTAAGCAGGTAGTGGGTGGGTTGAAAAATTTACCACTATTCGAAAAAAACTGTTACTTTAAGCGAATAGTGTTACTTTATTATTTGGTTTAAAAGAATTTGCTGGATATCATAACAAAAAAAAATTCGCGCTTTTTCTATCCCTTGCTGAAGAGGTCGCCTGTGCTGAGTATGTCAAGGTCACCGGAACCTTCGGTGAATATCGAATCCGAGACATTGAAGTTGAAATTGAGAGTGGAAAAGTCATAAATTGTTGTAACGACTGAGTTTGTGATTGTTAACTTATTTGTTACTTCCGGCGTAGATAATGTTAACATATCGGTCGTTTCCGATTCAGTGAAACTTGATGTCGTTGTTGGAGAGAATGTTTTGTTTGAAAATGCTATATTATTAATTGTAGTTGACGGTTTTGGTGTAGTTTTTGTTTCTGGCCTAGTATTTCCGATTTTCAATAATGATAGCGTATGTACTTCTGGTAGCGTATTTTGGGTTGATATCTGTGTCGTTATTTCTGGGGTACGGTCAGTCAGTGGTGCGGTATGGTCACTCTTCGGTTTCGTATCGTCAGTCGATAGTGCGGTACGGTCAGTCGCTGGTTGAATATGATTAGTCAATGGTTGGGTATGATCAGTCAGTGGTTGGGTATGATCAGTCACTGATACGTCTTCGGATCTGGTACTTTCTGATACCAATATTACTGGGCTTTCGGGAGTTTTCGTACTTTCAACGGATAATTCTGGCACAGTTGTCGTTACAGTTGTTGCACCTTCTGATGTCAACAATGAGATGGTTGCTGTTGTGTTTTCGGTACTTTCAAATATAAACATTGACTCTGTTGTTTCATCTAGTATGGTACTTTTTGTTTGCGTTTCAGTCGTTAGTATTTCCGATTCTGTACCTTGTCGCGATTTTAACAATGGTTCAGTCACTTGTTCGGTTGAGCGTTCCGCGTGATCATTTGACACACTTGATACAGTTGGTGCTGTTCCTTTGGTACGGTCAACTGGCACATTTGTGGATACTTCGGCTGAATTGGTTTCGATTGGAAATACACCATCCAAATTTAAAGGCGTAGTCACATTAGCGGATTTCAATCAATGCATAGTTTTAATGACCACTAAATTTCAAGACTGAATTCACTCATAAAAAGAAAAAAAATAAGAACTGGACAGGTCAAATTTTCGAAAAAAACTGTTTTGGCCAAAATGTTCGCCTCGAAAAGTTAGTTTTTAATATTTTTGAAGGAGTTCTGGAGGGCCTACGGTGAAAATTTTCCGGCGGATTTGAGATTTTCTTATGATTACCTCAAAAAACGCATAAAAAGTTGACAAAAATCATTTAACCCGTAGATATCGTGTTTTTCGTTTGGTCAAAAACCATGCCTTTATCCTAATTTATCACGTGACCCGTTGAACTTGGCCTTGATTTTCCAAAAATATTAATAGTTAAATTTTCGAGGCGAACATTTTGGCCAAAACAGTTTTTTTTCGAAAACTTGACCTGTCCATTTCTTATTTTTTCTCTTCTAAAGTAAAAAATTGAAAATTTGCACTGTACGTCATTCAGAATGCCCCAAAAATAAGTGATAAAATAGACCGTTTTCGTGACAAGTTCTTGGTATTCCCCCATTTAAAATTTCACAAGATTATCTGATTGTTTACTGCTTCCGTAGGACCCTAACCTGACAGTGCACTTTTAGAAAATAGAGATTTCAAACTCTATTTTCTCTTACAGTTTTTACGCTATTAATTTTGTTTTTTGGAGAAAGTGTGTCTAATAACAACGCCAACAATAAAATGAAGCGTTTTTTAGTAAAAAACTCGATCAAGGCTAAAAAACTAAAACAAACCTAATCCTGACCTTAAAAATTAGTTATCAAAACAGGATTTTCCAAAATCAACCTTATCGACCCGTCCTTTAAAAAAAAAATAAGAACAGATGAGTCCCATAAATGTCTGTAATTATTCTAGAAAATTTTGATAGTGCAATAAAAAAGAAGCTTCAAAAAATTATAGAATTCGCTACAGAGATTTCAGGGACTTCATTTTTCACATTTTCTTATCACAAACCTAGCGGCTATATAATTATTATTTTATTTTTTGCGGGTTAAAAATCTAGGATTGAAATCCACCAGTTGTACTTATATTTCTCGAAGTCATGGATGAGAACGTAGAAGACACTGTCGTCAAATACTCGCCAATTTTTGCATCGTTTGAATTTATTGAAATTGGTGAAAGGGTGGAAGTTAAAAATGTATCATCAAAGTTTCCAGCTCGAGTGGTTGAATATCCGAATGGTTGAGAAGTAAATGTCGGCTTATGAGGGGATATTATTGATTCAAGTATATAAATGTTCAATTTCAACCACAGAATAAAAAAATACGTAAAGCTTCATATAGGTTTTGTAGTGTAAATTACACTTTTGAAAAATTGTGAAATTTATTATTAGTTATCATTTCTTTAAAACTTCAGATAGAACGTTCTACACCGGGTGCGCAGTTATCGGGCGGATTTCGCGACAAAAAAGCCTTAATCGGGCGCTCGATAACTGCTCAGGGGGGAAGCGGAATCAGGTAAAAATATGCAAAAAAACTCGCCCGATAACAGCACGAGCGGGAAATGTGGTCATTTATACACATATATATATATATTCAAGAGCAATGCGCAGGGTGCCCGATAACAGCGCAGGGTGCCCGATAACTAGACACTAACCCGCCCGATAACTGGACGCCCGATAACTGGACGCCCGATAACTGCGCACCCGGTCTATTATTAATGAAATAAAAAACCGATTTTTATATCCCCGACTGTGATACAATATCTTGAACAATCGGGGTCGATTCTGTTTTCGAATAAACCGAGGTGATCCAGTCAGTTCCGAAAATAAAATCAGGAATCATCGTCAATTGAGATTTCGTGGAATAAAGCTGATTCGTTTCGGCATTTTCTTCGGACATTGAGTTTGAAGTCGTCGATAATGACCCGGTTAATGTTTTGGAAGTCGAAAATTTTTCGGTCCTTTCTGCTGGGGATGTGGAATTGAGGATTTTTTGTGAATCTGACTTTGTTTAAAATAAATAAAAAAAATAATTCGCTTAATTTTATATCGCATGTAACATTATTAAGAATTTTCTCATAGTTTTCTTACATAGATTCGAGTCGAATCATTCGACCCTCCCCCCAACCATGTTCCGTTTTGACCTTTTTCAGGTCAATCAAAAATTTTAAAGCTAAACCAAATAAATATGAACAAAATATATTGTTTTTTTTATTAAAAAATGGCCTTTGGAGGTAAACCATCCCTTAAGTGCCCGTTTTTTGCGGCTTGAGTGCGGCACTTTAGGAAGGGAGGACTGTAACTTATTTGGAAACATACAGAAAACTCGGTGAATTACCAAATTTTGGCTCACGAGAATTGTAAACAATTTTTGCCTATTGTTTTTTGTGTGACCAAAGTATAAGCGTCGGTTGTCGTATTATTCACATCGTTAATTTCTGTAGTTGGAGTTGATCCAAGAAATCCAGTGCTAGGTCGATTGGGTGTCGTCGTTTCTTTGGTTTTTTCTTGTTCTTTTGGGTCATTTTCTCGTGGCGGAAAATTGATAAAAATATTTATATTGTTTGAAAAAAGCGATTTTCCACCATCGTTATTCACTGGAAGGCCATCCAAATTTACGTGCACCGAATATCGAGTGTCCTCTAAAATAAATTTTAAAAATAGAAAGATTCATCAAACATGTAGTAAGTCCGATTATTTTTAGTCTCAGGAAACACTGGTTCAAACCGGCAACAGGTAATAATTTATTTGAAATTGACCGAAGGTTTCAAGATGAATAAATTTTATATTGAGATGGATTGTTTGCGGTTTTCCGAGCTTTTACTTAACAAAAAGGGTTGACCGCTTCTAATACTTCCAATAAATATAGAAAATATACCCACCCATTTTGTCTTTAAAAACTTGTTGAAATGATAAAAATCCTGGCCCTCTATTTGTTATTAGCAGCGCCATAAGCCGTGCATTTTTGCACGGCCAAGCGCGCAAGCGGGTAGTAAAATTGGAGACGCGGGAGTTACCGGTAAGTGTGATGATCATCGTTATGGTCGTCGAAAAATTGTTTGAATTTAATTATGCAAAAAAAAATTAATTGATAATGTTAGCCATTCAAATTTTATGATAGATTTTCGTCGACATTTATTGTCGAGAATTTGAGCATCATTTACCCCCTTAAAGCATCAAATTTTTAGCAAAGATTGTTTTACGGGATATTCTAGCATGATAAATCCATAAAGACTAATAAAAAATTAGCAGATGTCTCTAAAGTTATCTTTGGACGATTTTTGAGAAATTTTTGAGAAATTTTTGACAAATAAAACTAATCTCCAATTTTTGTGTTAAAATTTTCTCCATGAAATTTGGTTCCAGACCGTTTTGATGAGATAAGAGGGCAAATAGGCCGTTGTGTGACGATTGTCACACGCTGACCCCCAAGAGTTAAGTGCTGCGCGCCCGTTTTTAATTTCTTTATTTGAAAGACCAAAATTGGGTTGAAATTTTGAAATTGAAAATTGTAATTAGTGTTTTGAATTGTTTTTTAATTTGAGTTCACTGCTAGGCGCCCATCTGGGCACATATGCACAAAGTCAAAAACACTAAAAATTGCTTTTTACCTGGTACAGGAACTGCTGTCATAAAGTGCAGAAAANTGAGGTTTTATAAACAAAAAAACACGTATTTCGCAATACTCTCGAGTTACATAGCCCCTATTTTCCATTATCTTGAGGTTTTATAAACAAAAAAACACGTATTTCGCAATACTCTCGAGTTACATAGCCCCTATTTTCCATTATCTTGAGGTTTTATAAACAAAAAAACACGTATTTCGCAATACTCTCGAGTTACATAGCCCCTATTTTCCATTATCTTGAGGTTTTATAAACAAACACATGTATTGCGCAATACTTTCGCCCCTATTTTCCATTATCTTAGATTCGCCTACGCATTTTCAACCATACGCCCACACAATGTACCGTTATCTTGGTAACATGACCCTATTTTCCGTTATCTTAGATCCATTTAGCCTCAAACTTTCCCAAGATAAAGGTACATCTGGTGTATATAAAATATACCCACCCATTTTGTCTTTAAAAACTTGCTGAAATGATAAAAGCCTGACCCTCTATTTGTTATTAGCAGCGCCATAAGCCGTGCATTTTTGCACGGCGAAGCGCGCAAGCGGGTAGTAAAATTGGAGACGCGGGAGTTAAGTGTCATGATCATCGTTATGGTCGTTTTTAAAGCATCAAATTTTTAGCAAAGATTGTTTTACGGGATATTCTAGCATGATAAATCCATAAAGACTAATAAAAAATCAGCTGATGTCTCTAAAGTTATCTTTGGACGATTTTTGAGAAAATTTTTGACAAATAAAACTAATCTCCAATTTTTGTGTTGAAATTTTCTCCATGAAATTTGGTTCCAGACCGCTTTGATGAGATAAAAGGGCAAATAGGCCGTTGTGTAACGATTGTCACACGCTAACCCCCAAGTGCTGCGCGCCCCAAGAGTTAAGTGCTTCGCGCCCGTTTTTAATTATTTTACTTGAAAGACCAAAATTGGGTTGAAATTTTGAAATTGAAAATTGTAATTAGTGTTTTGAATTGTTTTTGAATTTGAGTTAACTGCTGTGCGCCCATCTGGGCAAATATGCACAAATTCAAAAACACTAAAAATTGCTCTTTACCTGGTACAGGAACTGCTGTCATAAAGTGCAGAAAAATCCATATGAGTATCATAATTCTTGAGCCCAGAACTTCATCAGCCAAAACGTTCTGCTCATTAAGACCATTTTTTTCTCTTTTTTCTTCGATTTAATCAATTTTCTGTCTTACTATTTTTTTTGCTCGAAAAAAGCGTTTTCTCTTGATAGAACGGATATATCCGGATATTGGATAATCTTGTTCTCTCACTCAAGTAGTTTCATTTTAATCGCAAAACTTGAACTTGAAAAACATAAGTAAAATCTATGTCCGAAAAGAAAAATAAACGATTTATTTTTTGGCGAAATAGAAAAAAAAGGAGAAATCGGACCAATGGAATCGCCACAATTCTCGGCAAATGAATATTTTAGGCGGAAACAAAGCAGTCGATCAATTCGACCCGTGCCAAGAAAAAAAACTAGAATTCGCTTTTTTTTG
The DNA here is from genome assembly GCA_004367875.1 of Oikopleura albicans. Lineage (NCBI taxonomy): Eukaryota > Metazoa > Chordata > Appendicularia > Copelata > Oikopleuridae > Oikopleura > Oikopleura albicans. The sequence continues at coordinate 70,791 of SCLG01000434.1, forward strand.
GTCGCGCAGTGGTTAATGTTTAATGAAGGTTGTCTTTTTTCATCAACCTTTTTTACGTAGGGGAGTTCATTTTGGAATGCATTTTTTCTGCAGATGGTAAATGTGCTGAGAAATAGAATATCTATTGGTTATTACATTTTAAAATACATGGCTTTGTATGTCTTTCACGATGTCTGGATGCTTTCATAGTCTACTGTATGAATGATAGATATTATTAACAGTTAACTACTACCGGTTGAGTTTCATGAAAACTGGCCGAGCGTTTCTAGTATACCGTATCCGATACGGCGTATCGGCATATTTTAAGATCATATGAAGAATAATTAAAAGAAGGGGAGAAAGGAGGGCAACCCAACCACCTAAACAATTTTCCGGCCTCAAAAAATAAGCGTGGAATTCGTAAATTTTATCTTAGAAAAATTGCGGTCGGGACCAATCGTCCACATTTTTTTTCGCTCCACGAAAAAAGGAAGACAAAAATGAATAGACGAGGGTGCCAATTTCACCAATTTCGCATATGAATTACATTTTACAGTCATACTGTAGTTCATAGATGAAAACAAACTTATAGATAATCTATAAAAAACAAATGTAAGAAGGACCGATGTTCGGTGTATAGACTGTACTTTTACGCGTTTTAATGCCTTCTTAAAATTATGTGTGCTCGAAATGCGTAAATTATTTATGCACCGTGACAATACCGTCTCATTTGAGAGCATAATGCTCTCAGAGCATCACCCGTTTATAAAAATTGTGTTTTGTCACGAGAATTATAGGCGAATTTTATCATCAATTTTCCGACACTAACCCGGCACCGTAATTTTGACTACCGTCTGTTTTCTTAGACAAAATGTTCTGGTCGCAAGAAAATGTTCTTTTTTTTGGACCAAATACGGTGCAAGGTTAACACTATTCAGCAAATAATTCGTGTGAAGCATAGTACCGCCTACGTATATTACGCATTTGTTATATGATACGGAAATAAATATAGATTGTTCAGAATTCAAGCTTTGAACTCGTGCTTTCACACGTAACATACGGTACAATTGTACTGAGTTTTTAAGTCAACTGACCACTAGAGACGCCGCGGTGCAATGACGGCTCAAGCTGTCAACAAAGCACAGAGAGAAGCAGCGGTTTCACACTCAGAGGTTTCAGAAAAAAATTTGTATCACAAAGTTGCTTTGTCACAACCGTTACGACGCGTCGCGACGTACAGTAGGGTCGCACGGTAGGGATAAATCATTGGTATACATTGATCATCAATGTCTGTCGTATACCAGATTTTCATAAATACGGAAATAACGGGAAATACGGGAATAAATGGCCAAAATGGCTATTTGGCTCGCCCGAGCCACTAAAATTTTTTGATCGACCGAGCCGAGCCAAAGAATTTTTGAGCTAGAGCGAGCCGAGCCAAAAAAATTCTAAGCTCAAAAGCCGAGCCGACTGAAAAAAAAATAGAACCGATTGTGCCGAGCCTTGTGTATAGGACCAATTTAAGTCAATAATAATAATTAGATTGTTTTTTTAGTTTCTATTTCTTTTGTGAACTCTATATTGATTGTCATTGACAATTTGTCAATGTTATACCATCCTCAAAAAGGAAACGCGTCAAAAATCGCCATGTGTGTGCGAGACTATAATTTTACGTGTCCAAGGGTTAAAACCTTTTTTCAAGGCTAACCTGCATACGACTGAAAATCCTTTCAAACCGGGGCTGAATAAATTGTTGAGTGAAGAGGAAAAGAAAACGCAACGATTGAAGCGCAGTGCCACGTCCATTTTGAACAAGTTAACTCCGGAGCGCGAGGAAATTCTCAAAAAGCGATTTGTTACCGAGCTTGAGCCCGACAGTTATGATCGCTTGGAGATACTCGTTGACACATTTTTTAGCAAAGCAATCGAAGAGAAAACCTATTCGGCTATGTATGCCAAACACGCGCGTTTTTGTCATGAAACTTGGACCGCTTCCAGTAGGCTGTTCAAATTGATTTTTTTTATTTGGTGTAACATTAAGGAAGGGATACACAGGCCTCGCTAAGTAAGGGTAGGAAAAAAAATTAACCATAACCGCCAATTTTTTTCGAAAAAAAAAATTGGTCATTCGACGTAAAATTAAAAAGTGGATTGTAGTGGACTTATCCAGTTTTGGCCCAAGTTCACCCTGTCACGTGATAAATTTGATTTAAGGCATAAAAATACATTTTTATGTCAAAAATTACTTGGTTATTTTTAATACACGGGAAGGCTGTGATAAAGAACATGGTAAGACGGGACGATTTTTTCTGCCAAAATAAGGGAAAAGGTACGGAAGTCACAAATAAACAAAGAAGTAAATTACGTTTATTGTGATATAAGTTTTCTGCGTGAAACCGCGATTCTAAAAATAAAATGTGAAACGGTCCTTTATTATGCCCTCCCCATGTAGTATGCTTTAAACGTAGTTTGAACAGCCTAGATTCAAGTAAATTTATGTTTTTCTTTAACGAAGAAACCAAAAAGTATGAAGCCATCACCCAGCGGCAGCTCGAAGAAAATATAAAAATCAAATCGTTTCGAGAGCTACTTCTGACCAAATCGCAGAAAGAATTCCAAAAGTTCAAACTTTTACAATCTGATGACAAAAGTGACTTTGACGAAAACTCTTTAGAATTTCGACGGTTAGTGGCCAAGGAAAAATTGACGGAAGTCTCACCGAAAAACTCACTACAGGTATTGTCTATTTTGTATCTTTACGACCAAACGGTACGATCGGAATAAAAATCTAATTTTCCCAAGTATCGGAGTGATTTTCAAACGCGAAAAAAATAAATAATGTTACCACTTTTTGGTAACGTTGCTTGAAAGCGCGTCTGAGGCCTATGTCGCCTGTCATTGGTATTTTTTGAGCGCGCTTAGCCAATCATCGAAAGCCAATTTCTTTTAAAATATTTTTATATTACAGTCCTCCCCTCTTAAGTGTCGCACTTAAGGAGAAATATGCATTTGCGCTACAGTTTTTTTTTCGCGTTTTAAAATCAGGACGATAAATGATAACAGAATCAAGTATGACAAAAATTTAAAATTTTCATATTTTCAGAAAAGTCTTTCAGAAAATATCAGATAGAAAATATCAGATAGAAGTTTAAGGTAAAATTTTTCGTTATATTTAACGACGTTTGTTA
>SCLG01000434.1:99093-119928 GCA_004367875.1 Oikopleura albicans
GCTTGAAGTTTTCTGTTCCATTTGTTCATTCTATTGATGTGATATTGGTAATTTTTCTGGCCACTGCATGCCGCCATATACCGTTCGGCCCATTTTCGAAAACCGGTGGTAATTTGTTTTGTACCCTTTGCCGGATTGGTCCGATCATACCGCAGCTCCTCATCATCCGAAAAATCAAAATAATAATAATCCTCATCGGCCCGTCTCTGCCGGGTTCGGGCCCCTGGGCCACCATGCGGTAAATTGTTCGAGTCATAATAGCCGCATCTTTGATTGCCACGTTTGAAATTGCGTTCCATGCGAGCGGCATTTCGTTGGAATTTAATTTTCCACTGATCCTTGGAAGATAAGTGGGTATACCAAGCGTCCAAAATTTCCCCCGAAAATTGAACCAGTCGGTTTAACCGTTGCAGTGGGTGCCGCGGCGGCACTTTTTTCTCATCCTGAGCCGCAACAACTGATAAGAAAACTGGTAAAAGTTTCATAATTTCTCAAAATTTAATTATCGCCTGCTGTGAAAAAAAAACTCTGGTGATTATCGTAATCACAATTAGATCTCTAAATAAGTCAATAAGCAATTAGATTTTATATGGCCGGCGTAAAACAAGAATTTAGCATGAAAAGTGCGCACCCGGCGCGCAAGAGTCAATTTTTTTGTCAATTTTTCTTCAACCGGTGGAAGAACGAGGTGGAATATCATTACCCTTGATATGGATGTTATGATTAAGCCCCCTTCCAAGCATTGTTCTTTTATTTTACGACACGATTTTTGCGGTGGCAAAGTAACTCGCCACACAAAGCTCGATTTTCAGCTGTAGCACAAAGAAGTAGTATTTTAATTTCATACAGTATGTTTCTCAATCTACAAACGTTTTTCTGATACGTTGTATTGAAGACTGAGTATATGTATTGAAGAGCCCCATATAAATAAATAGGGCCGCTATATTCGAAGAAAACGTGTTTTAAANCGGCGCGCAAGAGTCAATTTTTTTGTCAATTTTTCTTCAACCGGTGGAAGAACGAGGTGGAATATCATTACCCTTGATATGGATGTTATGATTAAGCCCCTTCCAACCATTGTTCTTTTATTTCACGACACGATTTTTGCGGTGGAAAAGTAACTCGCCACGCAGAGCTCGATTTTCAGCTGTAGCACAAAGAAGTAGTATTTTAATTTCATACAGTATGTTTCTCAATCTACAAACGTTTTTCTGATTTATATATTGAAGAACCTCGCATAGTAATAAACAGGGCCGCTACCAAGAAAACGTGTTTTTAATCAAAAAGGTTTTTGGGAAATTTGACTGCCGATATTTAGGGTTTCGCAGTTGAAATCGGGGCAAAAACGACCTTTTTCAGAAAAAAACATCAACTTTTTATGAATCTGGTACTTGGACCTCCTTAGTTTTTGTTAATCTTCCTGGTATTGATTTAAGCCCAAACCGTGGACGCCCTATGCGCCCTATGCTGGTATGCCGATATTATTTTTTCCCAAAAATGTAATTTGCTGAGAATTGGAAATTATTACACAGGTTAAGTACTTAACCGTCCACTAGAATTTTTTCAAAACTGGACGGTTAAATTGGACGGTTAAACTGGACGGTTCCGGGCGGTTAAGCCGGTAGTGCGTAGGCGATTTTTTGGGGAAATAAAAAAAACGAAGTGAACGGTTAAGCAAAAATAGCCATTTTATATAAAAACTTGATCTCCTATAACACGTGACTCTTTTCTTACTATTTTATACTTTTTCACTCAATTGATCAAAATTTTCAAAATAATTTGTTAAAAAACGACGGTTAAGCCAAACTGGGCGGTTAAGCCGCTAGGGCGTAGGCGTTAGCTCTGAAAAAAAAAATTAGCTAAAAAGTGGACGGTTAAGCCGGTTCCGGACGGTTAAGTGATGGACGGTTAAGTACTTAACCTGTGTATACGTTTTGGCCCAAAAAGTGTTAAGATAACCCAACTTTGCTAAGATACTGGTGTTAAGATAACTGGTTAGGGTGTGTAATACTTCATAACACTAAAAACATCTTAAAGTTAACATACAACCGGATGAACCTGTGAGAGCAACAAAAAACTTTTAAATATCGGAAAAAAAGACTGAGACGTGAAATCACGAAAAGAAAACAATTTAGAATAATATCGACTTATAAACTCAATTTGTTTTCTATGATACGATTTTTCATGCCTATTAAATGTGCTATACTTTTTTATACCCTTCCTCCCCTCACCGAAAACCGACCTTGGACTGAACTTAATCTGAACCGGAATTTAGAATATTGACGAACATTAACATATCGGTAACAGGTAATTTTAAAAAGTCGAATATTTTTTAGAAATGGTCAGACATTGGTTTTTGGGGCTGTCGCACATTACGATATATGACTAGTTAGAACTCTAACCGACATACAAATAATTCTACCACTGCGCAAATTGACCACATTGAAAATGATGGGTTCCTTTTTTAATCACTTTAAATCATGTTGTTAGGAGGCATTTCCAAATTTTTTTTTCAGACTCACCCTTGAAAATCTGAAATTTATTAGAAAAATTGATTTAAACTAAAATGTTTATACAAAATTGTTGTCATTTTGCAAATTTCCGACCCTTATTTGACGCAAAAAATTTTTTACTGGAAAAAAGAGACCCGTATTTGAGATTTTTCCAAAAACCGACCCGTATTTGAGGTCCAACCGACCCTTATTTGGCGCAATAATTTTTTTTCCGAAAAAAGAACCCTTATTTTGCGACTTCGACCCTTATTTGAAGGGCCCTTATTTGGCGACCCCCCTGTAAGTTTTTTTTAAGAAGACGCCAAATAAGGGCCCCTCAAATATGGGTTGATTCGCCAAATAAGGGTCAGTGGCAACAAGTGTTTTTTTTTATTTTCAAAATATATACGAATTTATTTGAAAGAAAATTTGGAAAATAGGCCTTATAGTATAGCGGCTCAAATCATTGACCTTACGACTATTATCTACAACATAAATACTTTTGGGCATCAAGGTCTTCGGAGAAAGCCGATTTCGAAGAAAAAAGTATTCAAAAACATTTTTTTAGGGAATTTCATGGTAGACAACAAATTACTTCAAATTTCCAAGGAAGGGTTTTCCTCGATAAACGTTTTCTGCTAAAAAACTTTCTCAGAAAAATACGGTGCCTAAATCAGTGTTCAAAATAACGGCCATCTGGATGGTCAGATGGTCGATGGCCGTCGGATGGTCGACCATCTGCGACCATCCAGGTCAGATGGTCGATATTTTTCAGAATTTATTTTGATTTTTTTTTTAAATAAAAAGACCTAAATCAGACGTCCATAATAACACGTTTTTACGAGTTACCCTTTATAGAGCATATTCAAAAAAAACTTGCAATACACCGCCGGAGGGATTATCCGGCCACTTTCACCTTCCAAAAACGGCCGGATAAACCCTCACCCGGCCGGATAAACCCTTAGGGCGTAGGCGGAATAGCAGGAAAATGTGCGAAAATGGGTGGCCGGATAAGCCAACGAGCGGGAAAATTTCTAGAAATGATCATGTAACTCATTTTTGGAGCTCGCATTACGTAAATTTCACTGTCAAAAAAACATTTTAAGTGAGCAAATTTAAAGATAAGGGTGTAAAGGTGTATTAAAAGGCGTTTATAGATTACCAGTTCATGACGTCATTTTGTATCGTTTTTAGATAGTACAGGGGTCTTACATTAAGAGACTGTTTACTTTTTTTGACAAAAGTCCACTTTTGTCCATTTGAATTTTTTCCCATAATTTGAATTTTTTCCCATAATTTGAATTTGTTGACCCTTTTTCGAAGAAAAACGTCCTTTAATATGAATCTGTTTGCTAAAAGTGCCCTTTAACGTGAATACTGTCCCTTAATATGAGACTTCCTTGTATGTAATGCTTAAAAATGAAACCCAATTTAAGAAGGCCAATCATGGGCTAATTCGGTGGTTATTGACAGTTTTTTGGAGTTGTTATCAGAAAGATCTAATCGATTAAACAAAGCCTCTCTCCTGACAATTAGTTCACACTGTTATTATAACTTTTCCGACCCAAAGACGGACAAAGAGAGCTTCAGATGGGGTCCATCAAAGGATATGTTAAAAAAAGATTTGATTTTTTTTCCTCTTTTTTTGTATGGTAATCATTGGTCATTGGCGGTGGTAGACTCACGAAGCAAGATCGTCAGTTTTTTTGACTCATTACAAAACGATGACGAAGAAGTATTCCGTTCGCTTCAATACATGCTTTGTAAATTGTGTATTTTATCAAATGACTGGACATTTGTTGACAAAAGTCGAGAGATTGATCGACAAAAGAATTCATTTGACTGCGGCCCATACAGTATGTGTATAGCTGAGCACCTTTCCCGAGAAGCACCACTAAATTTTGTTGGCTCGGATATGGCCGAGTTCCGTTTCTTTGTAGCAAATGCAATTATTACTGGATGTATCAATTAGTATCTTTTAAAAAAATTCTAATTCAATTATTATATACTATATTATTGATAAGTAGNCAAACTACGTCGATCTGACTACTCAGAAATTGATTTGAGACACCAGGGCCCCCTAGAGAGCTGTTTGAAATCTTCAACCTACGCAAAAAACACCGTCAATCGAATTTTCTCGAAAAGTTGAGGGGGTCACCAATACCCGTTTTGCCCTACGGAGCCTCCATATACCTTAAATCGACGAAAAAACAAGTTACGTGTCTATATACACGCACTTCCCCCTGGGAGTTAATCACTTTAAATCATGTTGTTTGGAGGCATTTCCAAAACTTTTTGTCAGACTCACCCTTGAAAATCTGAAATTTATTAGAAAAATTGATTTAAACTAAAATGTTTATAAGTTTTTTTAAGAAGACGCCAAATAAGGGCCTCTCAAATATGGGTTGCCTTCGCCAAATAAGGGTCAGTGGCACCAAGTGTTTTTTTTTTATTTTCAAAATATATACGAATTTATTTGAAAGAAAACTTGGAAAATAGGCCTTATCAGGGCTCGGCAAAAGTTACTTTTCCTCAAAAGTCCTTTCGAACTGCCGAGGAAAGTTGAGGAAAGTTTTATTTTTTGGACACATACGACATTTGAGAAAAGTTGAGCTTTTTTTTAAAGCTGACGTTGTGAGCTTAGGAAAGTTAAGCTTTTTTTCTTCAACTGGGCAGGAAAGCTTTTTTTCTTCAACTGGGCAGGAAAGTTGACGACAGTTGAGGTGACAGTTAAATCTAACCTCGTGAGCTGAGGAAAGTTAAGCTTTTTTCAAAAGGTAAACCCAAAAGCTGAGGAAAGTTGAGCATTTTTTTATTCGATTTTTGCCGAGCCCTGGGCCTTATAGTATAGCGGCTCAAATCATTGACCTTACGACTATTATCTACAACATAAATCCTTTCGGAGAAAACCGATTTCGAAGAAAAAAGTATTAAAAACATTTTTTTAGGAAATTTCATGGTAGACAACAAATAACTTCAAATTTCCAAGGAAGGGTTTTCCTCGATAAACGTTTTCTGCAAAAAAAACTTTCTCAGAAAAATACGGTGCCTAAATATTACATATAAACTTTACATTTATAAGTGCATTTGTATATTTCAGTTTTTTAAAACATGCGGTTAAGGTAGTATTTATCCAACGATATATATTTCTAAAATTAAACTCCAAATCCATTTTTGGTATCAAAATCAAATTTCCAAAGTAATAGATAATCTAATTTGTGCTGTTGAGCGTGGCTTTAATGAGCAGTTTCATTCGATGTTCGTTGTTATTTTTCATGGTCGGCGAAGCCCACTATACTTGTCCCGCAATGCACGCCACTCACACAACTATAATTGTCGAAAAAAAAAATGCTTATATCATTTTTTTAATTAGAATGTCGAGCAATGACGTCTAAATCACGTCGGTATATACACGTATTATTTGGTACAGTCAGCGGTCTTTTAACTTGCATTTGTTTCTGAGAAAGAGGCGTGATAAAAAGCATGCTTTAGGAATGCGTTAAGGAATTTCAAAAATAATGTATCTTCCTATGATTTTTAACATTAGTTTTGCATCAGCGCGACAGTTTATGAAGCAGTTCACGGTATACTATGCTTAACTCCTAGGGGAAAGTGCATGTATATAGACACGCAACTTGTTTTTTCGTCGAATTAAGGCATATGGAGGCCCGGTCGGTCAAAACGGGNTTGTCAATTTTGGACAAAAAAGCCTAAATTGGCGTAACTTAACAGTTTTGAAAAAGTTTTCCAGCACTTCCGCCTACGCACTACCCATCTAACTTAACAAAATGGACGTAACTTAACAAAAATCACGTAACTTAACACCTTTTTTTCCAAAAGTTTTGTTAAGTTACGTAGACAGGTGGTGTATTTAAGTTTTTTTAAAACATGCGGTTAAGGTAGTATTTATCCAACGATATATATTTCTAAAATTAAACTCCAAATCCATTTTTGGTATCAAAATCAAAGTTCCAAAGTAATAGATTGTGCTGTTGAGCGTGGCTTTAATGAGCAGTTTCATTCGATGTTCGTTGTTATTTTTCATGGTCGGTGAAGCCCACTATACTTGTCCCGCAATGCACGCCACTCACACAACTATAATTGTCGAAAAAAAATGCTTATATCATTTTTTTAATTAGAATGTTGAGCAATGACGTCTAAATCACGTCGGTATATACACGTATTATTTGGTACAGTCAGCGGTCTTTTAACTCCAAGGGGGAAGTGCGTGTAAATAGACACGCAACTTGTTTTTTCGTCGATTTAAGGCATATGGAGGCCCCGTAGGGCAAAACGGGTATTGCTGACCCCCTTCAACTTTTCGAGAAAATTTTATTGAGGGTGTTTTTTGCGTAGGTTGGAGATTTCAAACAGCTCTCCAGGGGGCCCTGGTGGCCCATATCAATTTCTGAATAATCAGATCGACGTAGTTTGACGAGCTCTACAACTTGGTTTTACCAGTTTTTTTGAATTATTGCAAATTATTGTGAATTTTTTAAGTGCGTGTTTATTTACACTCATTTTCCCCCTACGGGATGCAAAAGACTCCTTCCCCCTGAGAGTTAAAGTTTAAAACTAAGTTCATTTATGAATTTTTTTAATCAAATTCGCCAATTATCTATCGTCCTGATATTAAAAGAGGACAGGCCACACAGACCTCAGACGCGCTGCAAAGCAACGTTACCAAAAATTGGTAACATTATTTATTTGTTTTCTCTTTTTATATCACCACGATACCTGGTCAAATTTAACCAAGCTATGAAAAACGGGTTGAAAGTGAAAGCAACGCTGTAGCGCCCGGGGTTAAGCTAAACTGCTATGAGAGCATATTCCGAGATATTTCTGTTGATAATATTTTATTTTTGAGTTCAAAAATATGTTCTATAAATGGTCTTGGTTATCACAAACCGGTTTAATGACCAGGTCTATGGAATGCTCGTTGTTATTTTTGATGGTTGGTGAAGCGTGCAGTCTATAAATAATTGTCGGAAAAACGTTTTATATTATATTTTTAATTAGAATGTCGAGCTTGGACCTCTAAGTAAACTCGGCAAACGTATTCACTTTTTGTTATTACTAATTTAAATGTGGAAACGTTTTCAGGCGTTCCAAAAACGTAAACACAGCTAACTTTGTTGGACTTTAAAAGTTAGGGGCGGGTAATACCCGTAGTTGTGTATGACTCAAAAGAAAAACAAATCATTTATTTTGTTCTGAGGGTTACGCTAACCGGGTACCTCAATTTGTACTTGTCTAGTAAATATAGGTTGTTCGCGATAAAAATGTCGCAGATTCGTTTTCTAGAAAATTAAAAAAACGAGTCCTCCGTTTTTTTGCAGAAATGGTCTTTCGCAAATAAAAAAAAGACTTTTTTGTTTTTCTAGAATACTAATCTGCGACATTTCTATCGCGAACAACCTATACATTACCGTGTTGGTAATGATAAAGAGTTCTAGAACTTTTCAGCGGTTTCCAACACACAATAACCTGATTATACCTAATTATTTTCGGTATCCATCATTGTATGTATATCGCTTCTTTTATTTTCTATAAAAGTTTATATTTCAATTTACCATCAATATTATCCCATCGTCATTGCCAATATCAATATCATACCATTTATCATCGACACGCCATGTTTCAAGTTATTGATATCGAAATTCTAGATAAAATCTATAATTTCGGCGTGTTCAACAAAAAATAAAATTTAGCATTTTTTGGAGACATGTAACTTTTGTTATTTGAGCGGTTTCTGACCAAAATATTTTTTTGTGTTTTTTTCCTGAAAATTATTTTGTTTCCTGAAAAAAAATTTGTTTTTCATTTTTAAATCATTAATTTATTTCAAATCATTAATTACTCTACGTTGAATTTCATTGTCATACTATTTGCTGATTCAATGACATTTATTATGTAGAAATCGACTTGAAAATACTTACGCGGAAATTTTTCCGCAACAAATGTTCAATGGTTAATAAACTGAGGGTCATTCCCATCCTTAACAAGATAAATTTGCGGAACTTGTGGCGAGAAAAATGATACGTTGATGGAGAACTGTAACAAAATATTTTCATGTGCCAATCGGTAGGTTTGTGGTTAGACACATAAACCATTTGTCATTTTCGGGGCCTGAATGACTACTTTTATCACAAAGATGTATGACCGCTCAACATGGTAAGTAAATATGTTTTTACAATATTGTGAGGAGATATAAAAAATGGTGGTTTTGCTCAGATCGCTCAATTTCTGTTCTAAAAACAGCTGTGAAGAAATTTCTTGAGTAGATTATTTGGTCTACACGGAATTAATGAGAGGCTCCGGAGATACAATAAGGGCCTCGAAAATAAGGAGATTTTTTCGTCTACTTTCGAGATTTTGAATGTCGCGCATTTTCCCCATTTTTGGTGTTTTTTGTGAATAATTTTTTTATCAGACTTTTTTTCAAAAATTGGAGAAAACAGTTATGTGCGCCTTGTTTAAATGGGCCGCTTTCAAAAAAGAACAACTCAATAGCATCAAAATTCTCCAACTAGATACGATACCCGATTTCATTTTTTTTGCAAAATTCAAGACATTGTGGGTGGTCTGTGGTGAGCGTTATAGGCTGTTAAGACCGATTATCTAATCGGAGGACTCTTCAAGAGTAGTTTACAACAAAGTGCATATAAATTCACCGTACAAAACGCCCGTTATGAGCACATTTCTGACACGTCCTGTTTGTTAAAAGCGGGCCATACCCGTCCTTAAAGATCGAGAAATCATTCGAATATGATCATTTATTATACCTAGTAGAAGTTAAAACGTTAAAATTGTCAAATGTATTCCATTTTATTTTCAATTAACGACTGGCACTGCAAGACCACTAAGTCAAGATTTGCATTTCTAATGAAACCTTTTGTGCCATTTTATTGTCTAACAAGTTTATGTCGGTTAAGACGCCTTTGTTAATCGAAGACGTCACGGTCAAACTGGACCCATAATATGTTAACATGAATTCAAGGTATAATTTGAGAATCTTTTGCCAATTATGGTCCATAATTTTTGGTTAGAAAATGTTCATAATTTAGGGGTTTGATTTCTAACGAGATTTATGTGTGAACTATCAAACTCTCCATTCTAAAGCATACGGTATTAAAGCATGAACCGTATGGAAGAAGTGAAAGATAGCGGAAGAGATAATGGCGTAGTGCGTAGGTGTTTGGAAACATAACGAAATCTACGAACAATACATATTGTTCCCATGGGAATTTGTCATGAAATTGTGGAAATATTTCCTAAATCGGAGCACTTGGTGTCCTCTCCGTAAAATTATGTCTTTTCTCCCTAAAACATACGGCGCGTGGGTTTAGTTCTTGCCTCTGATTGGGCCGTCTCCAGACTCCCCGTTTGTTCATCTTTGAGATGACTTTAGGGTGTCGCCGTTTTCTTGATTTTAGTTATTTTTGGTTTGTATTACGGTTTAAACGTTGCTCGCAATAACGTGTTTATCCTAAACGTTTTTTGTACATTGAATCGACTTATCTATNGGAGATTTCCATACGATTCTCCCATAGCAGTTCTGGAGACCGGACGACAAAAATTAGACAAAGGGACCGAGATTTTCTTATGATAAAGCCGATAATCGAAAAAAAAATTGAAAAAAATTTACTTAACCCCTCGATATGCTGCACCTTTCAAGATTTTGAATGTCGCGCATTTTCCCCATTTTTGGTGTTTTTTGTGAATAATTTTTTACTCAGTCTTTTTTTCCAAAAGGACCACCAAGTTAAGATTTGCATTTCTAATGAAACCTTTTGTGCCATTTTATTGTCTAACAAGTTTATGTCGGTTAAGACGTCTTTGTTAATCGAAAACGTCACGGTCAAACTGGACCCATAATATGTTAACGTGAATTCAAGGTATAATTTGAGAATCTTTTGCCAATTATGGTCCATAATTTTTGGTTAGAAAATGTTCATAATGTAGGGTTTGATTTCTAACGAGATTTATGTGTGAACTATCAAACTCTCCATTCTAAAGCATACGGTATTAAAGCATGAGCCGCACGGAAGAAGTGAAATATAGTGCAAGGGATAATGGCGTAGTGCATAGGTGTTTGGAAACATAACGAAATCTACGAACAATATGGGAATTTGTCATGAAATTGTGAAAATATTTCCTAAATCGGAGCACTTATTGTTCTCTCCGTAAAATTATGTCTTTTCCCCCTAAAACATACGGCGCGTGGGTTTAGTTCTTGCCTCTGATTGGGCCGTCTCCAGACTCCCCGTTTGTTCATCTTTGAGATGACTTTAGGATGTCGCCGTTTTCTTGATTTTAGTTATTTTTGGTTTGTATTATCTTTAACGGTTTAAACGTTGCTCGCAATAACGTGTTTATCCTAAACGTTTTTTGTACATTGAATCGACTTATCTATTATACAGTAGTATATTTTACATTCTTTAGTTATCATTATTGGATCACTTTCCTAAGAGTCAACAAGTATGGCTCCTGTGAATACGCTAACCAATTAAGGCTTTATGTTAACTCCCAAGGGGAAGTGCGTGTAAATAGACACGCAACTGGGTTTTTTCGTCGATTCAAGGCATATGGAGGCCCCTTAGGGCAAAACGGGTATTGGTGACCCCCTCAACTTTTCGAGAAAATTCGATTGGCGATGTTATTTTTTGCGTAGGTTGGAGATTTCAAACAGCTCTCTAGTGGGCCCTGGTGGCCCAAATAAATTTCTGAATAGTCAGACCGACGTAGTTTGACGAGCTCTACAACTTGGCTTTACCAGTTTTCAGTTCACGCATTTTCCCCCTACGGGTTCCCAAAAACTCCTTCCCCCTGACAGTTAAGATAACTGGTTAGGTGGTTATATTACGACCCTATTGAATTCAAATTATGTGTTTGGCTCCCGCAGTCCAGTTTATACATTCAGAATTGTGTGGTTATTTTCATAAATATGATTCAAAACTACAAAATATCACAAACTGTTACATTTCATTTTCTTAAAAATTTAAATGCAAGAAAACAAAATGAACTTGTTATACAAATATTTTGAACGATACAATTAATGACATAAATAATATGTCCCGAGTTTCAAGTTTCGTTTTAATTGCGAGTTAAATACATTTTCCCAGTTCGCCAAGTGCTGGTCATTTCATAATATTTTCTGTTAAATTACACCCCTCACGCAATTGCCGAACCATAAAATTTTAGTCATAGGATTTTAGTTTCATTGCGAAAAATAATTAAAACTTTGATCAATTATATTTTTGCCAGACTTTTAGTTTTCGTTAAATTAGAACTCCTCCATAAATACATTTTACGATTCCAACGTCTCTGAGTTAACATTTTTGGGTAAAATGTTTTAAGGGTATAAGGGTGCGCAGTTAACCGCCACCCTCTTAACCACCACTTTTGCAGTTAACCGCCAGTTACGGGTACCACTATTTTCCAGCAATCACGCCTACGTCTTGCGCAGTTAACCGCCAGTTCTGGACGCCGCGAAGGGTGGCGGTTAACAACGCATCCTGTGTACTCCTAAAAGCAATCGTAGATTTTTTTGTAGAAATTCCAAAATTAAAATGTAAGATCAAAACGTCTTCTAGTAAATTACGTCGTGCGATTTTTTTAAGGGTGGTCTGCTCGATTTGTTTACAAATAAACCTCATTTTTTTATTTTGCCGTAGTGTATACGTATAGTTCAGTCCAGGTAATCCTAAAATGTATCATGAATGAGTTCAAGTGCAAAAAATTCATTTCCGCCAAAAAATTCTAGAAATTTTGAGCATTTCAAANAATTGCCGAACCATAAAATTTTAGTCATAGGATTTTAGTTTCATTGCGAAAAATAATTAAAACTTTGATCAATTATATTTTTGCCAGACTTTTAGTTTTCGTTAAATTAGAACTCCTCCATAAATACATTTTACGATTCCAACGTCTCTGAGTTAACATTTTTTGGTAAAATGTTTTAAGGTACACAGGGTACGCAGTTAACCGCCACCCTCTTAACCACCACTTTTGCAGTTAACCGCCAGTTACGGGTACCCCTATTTTCCAGCAATCACGCCTACGCCTTGCGCAGTTAACCGCCAGTTGTGGACGCCGCGAAGGGTAACAACGCATCCTATGTGCTCCTAAAAGCAATCGTAGATTTTTTTGTAGAAATTTCAAAATTAAATGTAAGATTAAAACGTCTTCTAGTAAATTACGTCGTGCGATTTTTTTTTAACTCCTGGTGCACGTCAGATTTGTTGCCGCAAAAACGGGTGATTTTCATTAATTATCATAAATAAATTATGATAAATGTATAAATTATGATAATGTATTTTTGTACATTACACAGGATACCCAGTTAACCGGCAGGCAAAATTTTTTGAAAACCTGCCGGTCAACTGCAAATATGCCGGTTGACTGGTACTTGCGTAGGCGATATCGTGGAAAAATTGCGGGAAAAAGATCTGCCGGTTAACTGAAAATAGGGCTGCCGGTTAACTGAAAATACGAATTTTTATAGTTTTTTTGTCGTTCTAGATTGTAATATAATCTTTTTCTACTGAATTAAAAAAAAATAAATTCAATTGTAAGTTTTTTTAGAAAAATAAATATAGCAAAAAATTTTGATGCAAAAAAAAAACTGCCGGTTAACTGAAAACTACCGGTTAATTGGTAATCGTGTAGGCGTTTTCGCTGGAAAAGTTTTGCCAAAAAAACTGCCGGTTAATTGAAAATTGCCGGTTAACTGGGTGCCGGTTAACTGGGTATCCTGTGTATGTATTTACTCATTATCACTTTCTCAAAATTGTTTAAAACGTGATTGTATTTATCTTTACTAGTAATGGTTGTATATAAAATGTGTATTTTTTTATAATAATCTATGAATTATAGGCTATAATGTACAAAAAACTTCTAAATAATTACTCGCTCCATACCTAAAAAATCAACGCATTAGGGTCCTCAAGAATTACACAAATATTCGGTCACAAATTTCAAATGTAACTCTTGCGGTGTTTATTTATACATCAAGTAATTTATTATCAAGTCCCGAAAAAACAACATTTTTTTTCAAAATGGACACATCAGTTGACCTTGGAGGAACCTAAAGTGATAATGACCGTTGAGGTACCTTAGTGCGAGTGACGAGTTTAACGATGCCATTAGTATTTAAAAAAACGTTGCCTAAAATTAGCGTATTATAACAGTACATGTTTTGTACGACATAATGTACCGGTATACGATAATGTACGGTATATGACCTTATATTCGATGGAACCACCCGCTGGTTTTGCCGTTATCTTGCGAATTCAGAAAGATAATGGAGCAGGTGGTGCATTTAAATTTTTTTTTTAATGAGTTGCAATAATTGAGGGGTTAGAATTAAATTTAGTTTATGTTTTTCTGGGGAAGTTTTCTGTATTTCGAACACCCTAGACTAAATCGCTATAATACAGCATAAGAGACAAGGAGACAAGCCAATCAAATCCACGCTTTATGTCACGTGTTAAACTTATTAGGGCTTTTACGATGAAATTAGCAGAATACAGAACAAATAAAACCATGGGTTTCGATATAATTATTAACCAAATTTAATGAATAATAATTTTTAAAGCTAGAAAAAGTATAATTACCCTAATTAACATCACTGATCGCAAAAACCGGCTATTTTTTCAATATAAGATATGTCAAAAACACTTTTATTTGTGATTTTTTTTTCTGATTTGAGATATAAAATGAAATTTTTGATAAATGTAATTATATCTACCAAACTATTTTATGAAGGACATATTAACAATGGTACGCAACCAAAAGGGATTACGTAGCGATAATCCGGAACTTCAAAAACCGATCTCTTCTAGATTCAAGGTCGATGCATACGTATGACTAGAGTTTATATGGATTTTATTGAATTTTTTTAACATTGAACATTTTAACACGATTCAGTTATGCTTACCTCATACAGTATGAATGTTCCGGATTATCGCTGAGTAATCGTATGTGGTCTCATACAGCTTATGCGCCTTAGGGTTAATATTTTTGTTGAAAATTGATGTTTTTTTTTAATTTTTAGAATTTTTAATAATTTTGCATAACTTTCAAAAATTTTGAATCATAAACATTTTTAAATAATTATCAATAATTGTGAATAATTTTAAATATTTTTTAAGTATTTTTTAAATGTTTTATAAATGCTTGAGAAATATCTTTAAAATGTTTTTTGAATATTTTGTGAAAATTTTCGAGAACTTTTTTTAATATTTGATACATATTTTGAATATGCTTTTTTTTTAAATATGTGTGTATATTAAAAAAATTTTTTTTTTAATTTTGAATAATTGTGATTAATTATCTGAGTTATTTTTTTTTTGATTTTTTCAATTTTTTTTTTTTGAAAATAATTAGAAGTATTTGTTCTCTTCTGGATCAAAATTTGCGACATTATAATATGTTCACAGAGTTATAAATTATGGGCACGTTAATAGTGCAATTAAGTGCGTCAATCAATTTTATTAACCATTTTTGGGTTTCGTAATTATCAGTGTCAAGAATGTTTACGAATATTGACGACTTTGGCTTACCTTCATCAGCAATCGGCTTGTCNTAATTTTGAAAAACTTTCAATAATTTTGAATCATAAACATTTTTAAATAATTTACAATAATTGTGAATTATTTTAAATATTTTAAAAGTATTTTTCAGATATTTTTTAAATGTTTTATAAATGCTTGATAAATATTTCTAAAATGTTTTTTGAGCTTTTTGCGAAAATTTTCAATAATTTTTTTTAAATATTTGATAAATATTTGATAAATATTTTTTATATGTTCTATTAATATTTGATAAATATTTTTTATATGTTTATAAATATTTTGAAAATATTTTTTTTAAATAATTTTGAATATTTTTAAAAATCTTTAAAAAAAATTTTTTTTAATTTTCAATAATTGTAATTTATTATCTGAATTATTTTTTTAATTATTTTTTTTTTGAAAAGAAGTAAAAGTATTTGTTCTCTTCTGGATCAAAAATTGCGACATTAAAATATGTTCACAGAGTTATAAATTATGGACACGTTAATAGTGCAATTAAGTGCGTCAATCAATTTTATTAACCATTTTTGGGTTTCGTAATTATCAGTGTCAAGAATGTTTACGAATATTGACGACTTTGGCTTACCTTCATCAGCAATCGGCTTGTCAACGCAGCAGCACAGTTTTAAAGTCATTAGGACAAAGAGAAACGCAATCGCTTCGGCTTGGGTAAATAAATTCGTTTTTTTCTCGTGATTTTTTTGTTTTTTTTTGTTTCAAGTTCGAAATTTTTTTCACATTCCAATAGCCAAGATGAATACTTGTTAAATGGTTAACTTGGTTCGGGCGATAAGTCTATTTTTTGCATTCCGAGGAGGGACTTCTTTGTAATTAACCGTCATTTTTTCATAATTATGGATTTTCTTATTTTTGTTGCTTGTGTATGGACTTTGAAGGAAAAACTTATTATTAACTACGTAGAAAAATAAATATTTTTTGCCTGAATAATACTTGAATAATATTCTTAATACTAACTTTCGGTGCACTATGTAAAGTGCACCAAGTAACGGATATTTTTGACAAAACAGCTCCCAATAGGGACGCCTTTTCTGAAAAGTATATCTACCAGGTCCAACTGTATATTGCGGGCATATGTATTTTTTAAATATTTTTTTGGGAAAATGGAAGTACACAGGCTGCGCTGTTATGTTTCACAAAA
Organism: Oikopleura albicans; assembly: GCA_004367875.1. NCBI lineage: Eukaryota > Metazoa > Chordata > Appendicularia > Copelata > Oikopleuridae > Oikopleura > Oikopleura albicans. Next base: position 115,323 of record SCLG01000434.1, read on the forward strand.
AAATTCCAAAAAAAGTGAAACATAATGGGCCGAGCGGAAAAAATGAAACATAACCGCGCAGTGCGTAGGCGAATCGGTCTGCATTTCATTGAGGTGAAACAGAAACGGCTCCAACGGGGATTAAAAATTTATTTAAATCAGAGAAAAAACTGGCCAAAAAGAAAAAAAAAACATTTTCTCATCATTTATCGGTAGCGAAAAAAAACTTTTAATTCTATTATGTGACGAAATTCAAGCGTTTTTTTTAACAATTTTTTTGTGAACAACTTTTTCATTTGAAATTTATTAAGTGCTAATTTACTTGGTATGTGGTGTAGAAATGTTAAATAATACTTAAATAAAAATTCTAAATATTTTATATTTGTATATTTTTTTGTACCTCAGGTGAAACATAACGGCGTATGGCGTAGGCGGATAAGCTTGAAAAAATTTCCGAAAAAAAGTGAAACACAACGGCACGAGCGGGGACAAGTGAAACATAACGGGGTGAAACATATAGGCGCACCCTGTGTAATACGAAAAAATACGTGATCGTACCATTTTTAAATTAATCTCCAAACATTATGTATTCTGAACGTTGTGAACTTTTATAAAAATTTCCAGCGGTGGAACTTAATATCCTTATAACTATATTTTTATGATTTTTTTCTTTAATGAGATTATCACAAAATGTTAAAACTACGTGGAAGTTTGTTCTTTAATGGCGAAACCACAATTTCTTCTCTGTGGTCGGATTATGTCTATTTCTTCCGAGATTTTGTTCCGTTTTGCGGTTTTCAAACCTACTATAGTTGGCTTAGCACAATTTCAATACTGTAAAAAAGAGTCGAAAAAACAGAAGTTTGTCGGAACTACTTCTATAGAAAGCTATTGGACGTTTTCCACAATTTTTGAATAAGATTATGTAAATGCGGACTACCGTTTTTTTCTAATACCTCCTAGAATTTACAACAGTTGGCCTCTCTTTGCTTATCAATTTAGTAAATTATTTTTCATTTTTTTTTTTCATTGTTAATCATTATCCTCATCAAGTACAAAAAAAGATAATTACAAGATTCGATATTTCGAATTTAAAACTATTGAAAAAATCGGAACACCCTAAAACCCAGTAAATGAGTAGCTTAGGGACGAAAAGGGAGACAAGCCAATCAGAGGGCGTCCTTTAACCTACTTAAAGCTAGCATAGGGTCATCACACAAAACTATTGGAAAATAAAAATGAAGGCATATACAATTTTTTTATTTTATACACCGAGTGCGCAGTTATCGGATGTCCAGTTATCGGGCGGGGTTGTGCTGTTATCGGCACCCTTTGCTGTTATCTGGCGGTTTTTCCCCATATTTTTTGGATATATGTGACCAAATTTCCCGCTCGTGCTGTAATCGGGCACCCTCGTGCTGTTATCGGGCGGTTTTTTTGCATATTTTTCCTTTATTCCGCTTCCGACCTGAGTTGTTATTGAGCGCCCGATTAAGGTTTTTTGTCGCGAAACCCACCCGATAACTGCGCACCCGGTGTACGATATATTTTTATAAGACTTCTTTTCTGTAAAAAAACAAACATTATTCACTTTGAACAATAAGCCTTTCTGTATCATTTGGAAGCAATACAAGGAAAAATAATCATAATACTTAAGTATCAAGTCTCAATAGGGGAGTGTTTGCTAAAATGCCCTTAAAACGTCGAAAATATGGTCGGGGGTAAATTGGCGGTAGTTCCAACACTACCGTTAATTGACCCGCTTCGCGTAACTACCGCCAGTTTCATGTTAAATAAATTATTAACGATTAATAATTGGCCGATCCTACTGGTATAAAAATGTTCATAAAATGTATTTATTCTAACTACTGCCAGTTTGAAAATGGAACTACAGCCGGTTTTGACCAAAATCCGGAAAATTGGCGGTACTACCGCCAGTTTACCCGCCTCCGAAAATATCACTTGAGGTCATCCACCATCCACTTGAAATAGCAAGCGTTATTTTCGAAAATCAAGAATGTCGTTATTAAACTTCAAAAAAAATCACAAGTTTTAATCAGTCATTTAATCATTTTCTGGTATGTTTATGGTAAATTTAAATCGGTTTATTTTACCCATGACAATAATAAGTCCTGATACCAGTTCTTCGTCGGAAACCACTTGTCCAAATCCAAGCGTTATTGTATGTTTCATTTTTGTTGCCGACTTTGTTCGTTTTCTTTACTTCCTGTCCTAAAATTTTAATGATCAGAAACGAAAAGTAAATTTAAACTCCCTTTTACTCTACTTGCGATCTTTATCGAGCCACTTTTGATATAAACAGTGGCCCGATATCTCCGCAGGCGCCAGTATCATACAGGCTGCTTGGTAACAAAACCTTCCTTGTTGACAAGTGGGAAGTTTTTTTTTAACTCTTAGGGGGAAGTGTGTGTATATATACACACAACTTGTTTTTTCGTCGATTTAAGGCATATGGAGGCCCCGTAGGACAAAACGGGTATCTGTGACCCCCGGCGGTCTTATTTTTCGCGTAGGTTGAAGGTTTCAAACAGCTCTCTAGGGGGTCCTGGTGGCCCAAATCAATTTATCAATAGTCAGATCGACGTAGTTTGGCGAGCTCTACAACTTGGCTTTACCAGTTTTTTTTTAATTATTGCGAATTATTGTGATTTTTTCAAGTGTGTGTATATATACACACATTTCCCCCTACGGGTTCCCAAAAACTCCTTCCCCCTGAGAGTTAATTATCGCTGACTTGTTTGTAGCTTGCGTGCTTGTAGCCAGTCGGATTGCCATCTTAGAAAAAAAAAAGAGAATTCCTCTTAGTGTTGGTAAGGTTTTGGGTTCTTTTTGGTAAAAAAATTTGGGAAAAAATGAAAAAGGGGAAAGGTGTGTAAATATCCCGTGGTTACTTTTTTACTTCACAAAACAAAAATGAGAGAAAAAACGAGAGAAAAATTAAAAAAAATTCTTGAATATGTATTTCGTTGCAGTTTTCCACTTGTCAACAAGGAAGGTTTTGTCACCAAGCAGCCGGTATAAAGATACGTGACTGAACCACTATGGTTCTAGAACTTGCTTGCGGAAGTAAACCGAGCACGAGCGGAGAACGGCCCGATAACTGCGCAGGTCTTGTATTCAATTATGAATATATACCGTTCTGAAGGTATATCTTCATATCATATTCAACGCATAACCGCGTCATAGCACCAGCACATGAAACCAAAGTAAATATGTTTTTTAACTCCCAAGGGGAAGTGCGTGTAAGTAGACACGCAACTCGTTTTTTCGTCGACTTAAGGCATATGGAGGCCCCTTAGGGCAAAACGAGTATCGGTGACCCCCCCGCAACTGTTCGAGAAAATTCGATTGGCGGTGTTATTTTTTGCGTAGGTTGNTTTCTGAATAGTCAGATCGACGTAGTTTGACGAGCTCTACAACTTGGCTTTACCAGTTTTTTCGAATTATTGCGAATTATTGAGATTTTTCAAGTGTGGGTATATATACACACATTTCCCCCTACGGGTTCCCAAAAACTCCTTCCCCCTGAGAGTTAATTATCGCTGAATTGTTTGTAGCTTGCGTGCTAGTAGCCTGTCGGATTACCATCCTAGAAAAAAAAGAAAATTCCTTTTGGTGTTGGTAAAGTTTTGGGTTCTTTTTGGTAAAAAAATTTGGGAAAAAAATGAAAAAGGGGAAAGGTGTGTAAATTTCCCGTGGTTACTTTTTTACTTCACAAAACAAAAATGAGAGAAAAATAAAAAAATTCTTGAATATGTATTTCGTTGCAGCTTTCCACTTGCCAACAAGGAAGGTTTTGTCACCAAGCAGCCTGTATAAAGATACGTGACTGAACCACTATGGTTCTAGAACTTGCTTGCGGAAGTGAACCGAGCACGAGCGAAGAACGGCCCGATAACTGCGCAGGTCTTGTATTCAATTATGAATATATACCGTTCTGTAGGTATATCTTCATATCATATTCAACGCGTAATCGCGACAGTCATAGCACCAGCACATGGAACCAAAGTAAATATTTTTTGTTAAAATCTCTAATGAATATCGTTCACTAAATAAGGTCCTTGATAACCGTTTGCCTCACGTTAAAAGTAAACTGGTTTCTTAATTTGGTGAAGTTCATAAAAGTTCGTGAACAAAATAACGAGTAATTTCCAGCGTCATTAAAGAAACATAAAATATAAATTAAATCCTAAAAGAAATCGTGGAAGTTTGGAGCAAGTGTAATCTGCTTGGAACCGGCATGTTGCGAAACCACTCAATGAGGGTGCAATTTTAAAAATATAATTTTCACCTTTAGACAAAACGAAGAGAAAATCACGCCCCTTTTTTTCCGTACCGTCATGTGTCTAAAGTATGATTACCCAATAGGTCATATTCCGTTACCCATTCTGCCAAAACCGTCAAAACTGTAGAACTGGTTCTAATTTGGCTCAACTTTCACAAAGGTCAACCTCATTTCAACTAATTCTAATTATTTTCATGATGAATCATGATCATTAAGAATTGGATACACCAACCTCATTTTATAACTATGACCATCAGTTTTGACAAAGATTAATTTTAAGTTATCTTTTCCGTTATCTCAAAAAATCAAAATGTTTATTAA
>SCLG01000435.1:25667-38614 GCA_004367875.1 Oikopleura albicans
AAAAAGTAGCGACTAATGATATTTTTAAATAATGTAACTTCGAGTGAGTACGAACGCTTACTCCTGAATTGATAATATTTTATCCTCCGATGTCAATTTTTCCACCGTAATGAATCATTACTAATGATCCTCTGCTGTATATAACCGAGTAATGCGATACCTATCATTTCCCGAATACCTTCGTAGTCACTCGAAGTTGCATTATTTTAAAATATGATTTCTCTTCATTTTTTTGACTAGGAGGCCTTATAAAAATCCTATTCTATGGTCAATTTGTCGACATGAGTTCGACAGTTCCCCCGTTTCCATTTTCGGCTTGGTTTATATTAAACGTTATTACATTTGTTGTTTATACCAATTCATCGTGCCCTATCTTTTTTTTCCAATATTTAGCCTTAACTTACTTTGTATTTTAGTGCCCAAAGAGCAGTCAACTCCCCGCGAAAAAATGGATGTCACCGAGTCGGGCCAAATTGAATCGGGTATGAAGAATCTCAACACCCGATTCGCCGACATTGTCGATCGAAACAGCAAGATGGAAGTCGAAAACAAGAACCTCAAGGCTGAGCTAGAAGAGGTCGAGAAAGCCAAGCAGGATGAGCTCAACTCAATCAAGTCGGTGTACGAGTGTGAGCTCAAGGAGGCACGTCGGCTACTCGATACCGAAGCTGAGAAATCGGTATGTTATTTCTTATTAAAGTCTTTTTTAAATATTTTGGCTTCATATTGAAGATTGTGATATTTGAACGAGAAAATCTGCAAAATAACAGGTGGCAACATAATAGCATCTGACCATCTGAATTTATCACTTTTTTTTTACCGAAATTTACAATAATAAATTTGACATTTTCACTTTGCAATTAACATCGAAGAGGAAATGCTAATGGTTTAAGAGCTATTTTTTGTAATGTTGCCAAGGGAAGTACATTACAACAAATAGCTCTTAAACCATTAGCATTTTCGATGTTAATTGCAAACTGAAAATGTCAAATTTATTATTGTAAATTTCGGTAAAAAAAAACAGTGATAAATTCAGATGGTCAGATGCTATTATGTTGCCACCTGTTATTTTGCAGATTTTCTCGTTCGCTTATCTTGTGGATTTATTGCGAAAGTTGCAAGATAATGGCGCAGGAGGTGTAAATATTATAATATTATAAAATATAATAGTTTTATTGAAAAGAAATACAATGCAATTAAGGGGGCGTTTTTGGCATATTCCCGTGCGAGCCACACTTATAAAAATTGTTAATAATGAACACGCGGGTCAACACATGTCATTTATTTTTTTTAAAGTTGAACATAGAATTATCAAGTTTTGCTCAAGTTTTAACACCTTTTAAGCTTAACAAAAATGCATAATCTGGTTTCGTTTCCGTTCCCAGGACCTTTATTTAATATTAGCCTATCGTTAAAAATATTATCGCACTTCTTGGGTTGAAAAAGTCACTTTGATAATTTTTATATCGTTGGCCTCATAAATTATAAAAAAAAAGTTGGTGATTATAAGTTATAGTCACCAAGTTTTTTCGTGTTTGGTCATAATCCTATTTATAAGTATAAGTATCTCTCGTTTGCCTACGCATTGCGCTATTAGCGTGCAAATATATAGAATAACATTGTACATTAGGTCGCACGTGACTGTGAACTGGCAAATCTTCGCGAGTCGAACAAAGAGATGAAGGAAAAGGCCATCACTCTTCGAGCATCGGTAAGTTCAACAATCGAAAAATTATCCACTTATTTCAAAGTTCGTCCAAAAAACAACCAATTGAACAAAACACATTTAGGAGCAAGAGGCGCGAAAGATGGCCGAAGAGCTCCAAGCGGAAATGGATGGTCTTCGCGCCGAAGCCGTAACAAACCGCCGCCGCGCGCAAGATATGGAAAATCAAAAGGTAAATAATTTTTTTTTTGAAAATTTAAATATGACCCAATTCACGGGTGTCATAACCATTCAATTAAAATTATAAGCCAGACTAGGCGGACTGGTAGTTTTTTTTAAGGGAAACCCATTTCGCGAGACAAACTGGCGAAACAAACGGGCAGTACGATAAAGTTTCAGGGATATTTTTTCTCTTAACAGAAGATAAAATTACGTTTACAATTGACAGAATTGATTTATAAATTTCAACACGGACTCACTTCTATAATGCAAATTATTTTCCTTATGCATTTCCACACTTTGAGTGGATGTTTCGGATAAATCCGGTTGGAAAAAAAAAGATATTATAATGCAGGGTGGTGCGTGTAGGGTTGGTGCCAGTAGGGTTGGTCTGTTTTTCGTCGCATAAATGTACCGGTATTTATGACCGGTAAAATTTTACAATTTTCCTGTTCACCCTTTTAAACCGATTTAATAACCGATAATAAAACAAAAAAGTAAGTTTGCGACTTAACCGGTGATGGACTTTAAACCGGTGATAAAAGTCGGTACTTTCGTCCAACGAAAAAACAGATCCTCCCTACTACACCCACCCACCATTTGGCTGTTATTTACCGTTTCAACTCAAGCGTTTGTCAATAGCGTTACCGGCATGATCTATAAGCCCAAATACCCGTATAGTGGGGAAAAGTCGTAAATATATTGCCTTAATAAAGTAATTACTTTAGGCGGAATTGTTAATGCAACTGAACGCGGCGAAGAGTGATGTTGACCGGCTAAAGAAGGATATCGATGCCAAAGCGGTCCAAATTGCTCAAAAGGACAACCAAATCCAGACTCAACAGTAAGTTCTAAATTCTAATTTGACCGGAAAGGTTATAAGGTTAGATTTTTACTCATAATTAGCAATTGCTGCCCTTTTGGTTGTCGAAAAAAATTTTAAGTGGCAATTTCCGGTTACAGTACAAAAAATAGGACCCTTTGGGGTTATATGACATTTTTTGAAAACAGAGAAGGCACAACCTGATTAGGGCGAAAACAGAAAATGGCGAAAACTGAAATCGGCCATGCCTCAAAAGGGTTTCATTTTCCCTAAACAATATTTACTTTTGGTCTTTTTTGGCAAATGAAAGCCTTTTGAAAGTTATTTTAAGCAGCCACGCGCTTTAAAGGGGTCTTATATTGGGGAAAAACCTTATAACCTTATATCCGGGACTTGGCACATATTTAATTGCAATGATGAAAATTAGTCACATTTGAAATGAGTTTCATCGAGACATTATTCGAGATAAAAAACCGTTGACCGGAAATGCGATAAAATCTGAGCAATGCGTTTCATTATTTCGTCTTTGTTTCTTTTTATTTATTAAATTTAAAATTGTGCCTAATTTAGGGAGGATCATGAGATGAAAATGCGGGTCCTCCAGGAGCAATTGGAAGCGGCCAAAAAGGACCAGGCGGCGGCCCTTCAACGTAGCTTGGCCCAAGAGTCCACCTACAACTCGACAATGGCGTCGGCAATCGACGATATTCGAGCTGAGCACGAAGATAACCTCAAAGGCCGTGAGGATCAGATCAAGGTAATAATACGTGTTTTTCGAAACCTACCCTTACTTGGCGCACCTACCCTTTTCTTTGAGCTGTCACTTTAACCAATTTTGTCTTACTCCGATATAAGACTGGCACGTCAATTCTATAATTTTATTGAAATTGTATTTAAATTACGCAAATGATAGTATAGAACAAAAAAAGTTTGAATTGGCTCCCCCTGTATCTCGAAAATGCGACAATTTTCGACTTTGACCGCTTTATAATATAAAAACCGATAGGTCAAAAATACCACGCCAGAACCCGGTTATCACACTAGCCCATTCTTTTGGACGTGATTTGCAATTCAAATCACAATCGTAAAAATGTATTTTTTTTTCTACATTTTCTATTATAAGACGTGCAATTTCTCACGGCTATAATTTGTAGGCTCAATACGCTCGAAAGATTGCTGACCTGGAGGCCAAGATCGAACGGGGCCAGGCTATCCTAGCCGAAAAACGGGACGAAGCGAGCAAGCACAAGGCGCTTCACGATCAGGCCAAGCAGAATACTGAACGACTTGAACGCGATGTAAGTATTATATTAATTTAAAATTAAAAAAGGTTACCTTAACTCTCAGGGGAAGGAGTTTTTTGGAACCCGTAGGGCAGGGTTGTTAAAACACCGGTTTTTTAGCTTTGTCTTTGTTTGTCTTTAGTCGGGTCCGATTTTTTTGGCTTTAGTCGTTAGTTGCTTTAGTCGTTAGTCGCTTTAGTCGACTAAAGCAAAAAAACGCTTTGTCCTTAGTTTGTCGTTAGTCGACTAAAGACGACTTTTAGTCGCATTTTTAGAAATAAAGGCATATGGCTTTTTTGCTCACTTATGGGTTTTACCTTATATACTTGCTCAATTTTCTTAAAATACCGAAGTTTTATAGGGTTTAAAGTAAATCAAACACGAGGAATCCGAAAATATAATTATTTTTTGAAAACCCATAATTAACCAGCAATTTCAGTTTTTTTAGAATAAAACATGTGATATTATCAGTTTTAGCCGATTCTAGGGTGAATTGAGGCCAACGATTCCGAATATGATTGTTTTTTTGTTTTGATAAGACTGATAAATAACCGGAAATTTTCGGTTTGAATCACAAAACAAGGATGAGATTACCCTAAAATTTCTCCGCTCAAAAGGCGAGCCCAGCCGAGCCAACAAATAGCCAATTGTGCCGAGCCCTGGGTACATTATAGGCTCGCGAAGCGGGGCTACATAGTATAAGATTACCCTATTGCCAATAGGCTATTGGGGTACAAGATGGGCCCGCGGAGCGGGGCTACATATGATTAGATTACCCTATTNATATTTTTGCTGAACCAATAAAATTAATATGTCTATTTTAGATGGCCCGCACACGGAACCGCAATATGGCTCTTGAAGCGGACCTGCAATCGCAAAAGTCAATGGCCGACGAGAAGGTCGCTGAGCTCAAGGAGGAGGCCAATAGCTGGGCCGAAAAACACCAGCAATTGGAGAGCGATATGCGCACCGGAAAGGACATGTACGCGACGCTTCTCAAAGAAGTCGAGACGTACCGGTCACTTCTCGAGATCGAGGAAACGAGGCTGAACATTACGCCGTCGCCGATCCGAGAACGAAAGGAGCGCAAACGTCCCAGGGCAAGCAGTTCGGCTACAAACAACAGTCCCTCTAAAAAGCCCCGTACTGCGGACAACAGTGCCGAATCGGTATGTATATTGTTGTTGCTATTTTGTCCTATTTTGACGACTTCGTTTTCACTACAGGGGTCTGATCATAACCTCAGACACAAAAAAAGTAAATCGGTGTAGTGAAAAAAGTCTTTAGAATTGGGGCAAGAAATCAAGAAATATGATATAAGTTATATCGTCTAAAAAGTAAAAGTCGAAAATTTGTTGTGGTTTTTTCCTTATAGGCCTTTTTCTTGATTTCTTGCCCCAACTCTGAAGACTTTTTTTTATAATATAAGGTCAAGCCTTTTTATGTCCGTTTGCACAGAGATCAACTTATAATATTTGTTTTTAGGCGACTTTGGAAGTATCCGAGATCGGCCAAAACAACGGCCAACGCGACAATGATGCCAGTTGTACAGTCATGTGAAGACCTTCACATCTTCACATTTCATCCTTTTCACTCCTGCACGATATCGAACCTTCCATTAGATGGATTTTTTTTTGAGACCACTGCCAGCTTTTAAAGTACGGGTCCCTAGTATGCCTCCCCTAGTACAAGTATAGACCAATCTATCCAATGGATGTGTTCCACACGAGAACACATTTTGAAGAAAAAAAATCTCTATCCATTCGAACTAAAAAAAAAACTACCTAATTGCCTAGTGTGTCCTCGAGTGTATACCATTAAACTAGTCAAAAGGCACGTCAATGTTTAATGTAAAAAACAAATAATCCCCAATCCTACATTGACCGGTCTTTTGACAGACGCAGCTTTTTTCGGCTACAGTCAGGGGTCTCTCGATGTGCACCTATTTTGCGCAAATATCTCGAAAAATGGTCATTTTTTCAGAACACCCTTCTAAATTTAATTTGGGAGTTTTTTTCAGAAAAAAACGCCGTGTCTAAAAATCGTATACATAAAGAGATATTCACATAAAAGTGATGCACATCGAGAGAGCCCTGATTGTTTTTTAACATTTTAGGTTATTTAACCCGTAAAAAGGCGCCGCGTCGCACTTCTTTTAATTCACAAATCTGCATTGCTTTCACCACTTTTCACATTCTAGCCAACTGAAGTTACATGACTGGAATCATATCCAATCTGAAAGAAATTTCTGCATTTGAAACTTTCTAGGACCTCTTCGTAATATTTATTTGCTAAAATTTACTTCAGCCTTGGATATGATTCAATTTTTTTTTGTATTATCTGCCTGTTCCGGTCCGTGCCTTCAGCTGCACCAAAATTATGACTAACAATAAATAGAGAGATAGTCAAATATCTCTTTATATTTAGTAATCGTTGTGTTTATTATGTTTTGCAGGAATGACGCAGGAGCACAAACGCCCGTATTGAAAGTAAGGACTGTATCTCTAAAATGATCAAAGTTGAATATTTTCGGACTTTATATAAATTGTTGTTCAACACTGCCAGGCTTTACTTTATAAGTCATGCCAACCATTTGATGAGGGGCATAATTAGACGCGTCCATTTCAAGGAGCTTATTTTTGATGGAAACTAGGGAACAGACTCTAAGCAAAATTATTTTTAACTCTTGCATTGCAAATAATTGCCCGATACAATTTCGCCTTCCAGCAGCAAATGGTGTGAACCAGAAAGGATCGACATCTGAATAGTTTGAGTTAACTAGGCTCCAGTTTGTAATTTTGTAATATACCGCGTTTACCGCCTAGAATGCTACACGGCTAGTACCGTGGTATGCCTGTAGCATTCTAGGCGGTAAACGCGGTACAATCCATACTCCCAATGCGGCAGCTTATGATTTTCGACAATGACGTCCGTATTGGGAGCACCGTTCGTGTGTGCGTGCAAAAAGCGTCCAAAAAATGGGCAGAGTCCGTATTGGGAGCCTGGTCTGTATCGGGAATAGGGATTTATAATTTTTTATCAATTTTGCTCAAAAAATAACGACAGACCCTTCTCTTACATTCTTTGTAATCGGAAATTTTTTTAATTCTCGAAAAAAGCATCCCTTTTGGGGTGAATGGTCGTAATTTGACCATTTTTGGACGTTTTGACGACATATCTAGCAAAAAAGCGTCCTTATTGGGTGTAAGGACTGTACGGTGTCTTTTAGTTGGACTACAGTCCTTGATTCCATAACGGCCGTTTCCGGTTTTCGAAAAAACGGCCGTTATGGGGTTAACGGCCGTTATGGAATTAGGGCCCCTTATGTTGTTAATTTGGACAAATTGAAATAAAATGGCTTATTTAATTTTAAAATATTTATTTTACGACTTATGCCATTATTTATGTGCCAGTCTTGTATTATAATCGTTAATTTCTGACACTTGCATTGAAATGCCTTATTTTTCAATACAGTCCTTGATTCCATAACGGCCGTTTTCGGTTCTCGAAAAAAGCGGCCGTTATGGGGTAAACGGCCGTTATGGAATTAGGCCCCTCAGGGGGTTAATNTGGGCAGCGTCCGTATTGGGAGCCTGGTCCGTATCGGGAATAGGGACTGTAATTTATAATTTTTATCAATTGTGCTTAAAAAATAACGACAGACCCTACAGTAGAGTCTTACATTCTTTGTAATCGGAAATTTTTTTGATTCTCGAAAAAAGTATCCCTTTTGGGTGAATGGTCGTAATTTGACCATTTTTGGACGCTTTGACGGCATATTTAGCAAAAAAGCGTCCTTATTGGGTGTAAGGACTGTAGGGTGTCTTTTAGTTGGACTATAAGTTATAGTCTACTGTATAACCTTGTAAACTGCCGTCGAGGAAACGATCTGGGTTAAATTGGGATGGAGCTTTGAAAACCTCCTCGTTTTTCATGAGTACTGAATAATCAATTATGAATTCCATTCCTTCTGGCATTAAATCATCATTTGGCAATCGAATATCTTTCTAAATTACATTTTTTTTATATTTTTGAAAATGAAAAACTAAATCGCTGTTTTCAAAAGATCAAACCATTATAGTCCGCGGCGCTCCATTTATGACCAAATGTGACAATCTGAGAGTTTCCTTAATAACTGCTTCCGTAACTCTAGCCCTTTTTAACGATTTAGCTGAAATAATGGACCCAATATCTTCAAATTCGTTTTTAATGTTTTGCTGCCATTCAGGGTGGTGGCCCAAGTAATACAAGGCCCACTGTAGAGCTGTTGCGCTCGTTTCATGCCCTGCAAAGAAAAACGTATGAAGTTGACTCCGTATTTGACGTTTTGAAAACATTTCTTTTCCATGCTCATCGCGTTGGTTCAGGAGATGGCTGTTTATAGAGTTTTAAATAAACGTTAACTCAAACAAATTACAGTCCTTACTCTCAGTACGGACGCACTCAATAATGACGCTTCCTTTCAATACGGACGCTTTTTGTGGAAAAGTGTCCCCAAAACAGTCGAAAAATGGACCCTTTATCACAATTCACTCCAATACGGACGCTATTTTCGAGAATCAAAAACGTCCGTATCGGAAGTAAGGACTGTATCTCAGAAACATATTTGATACAAAAACATACACTCCTTACTTCCAATACGGACGTTTTTGGTTCTCAAAAATAGTGTCCGTATTGAGGTGAATTGTCACAAAATGTCCATCTTTCGACAGTCTGCTTTGGGGACATGTTTTCCAGAAAAAAGCGTCCGTATAAATTATACGGATTTGGAAGAAATCGTCCGTATTGAGTGCCTCCCTATTGAGAGTGAGGACTGTATATAAAATAAATTTCTCATCCTTAGAAACCCTGACTAACCAGATCATTCGATTGAATACCATGTTCTCGCTTTTCCGTCGCAATTTGTATTCTTCCATTAAAATATTTGTCGCGAACGGCTTTTGCTTTTGTCTCCTTCCGTAAAATCTGTACAGTACTTTTCAAAATTCGGTTTCCAAACGGCACGCAATGACCAATAACCAGCATGAATATATTCTGTGACGGTTTTTTTTTTAATTTTTAAGATTTTGAAATATTTTGAATACTTAGTTATTTTTGGTTTAACTATTTATCACATAAACATTATCGTTTTGTTAACTCTCAGGGGGAAGGAGTTTTTGGTAACCCATAGCCTATGGGCCATAGGGGGGAAATGTGTGTACATAAATGTGTGTATATAAACACGCACTTAAAAAAATCACAATAATTCGCAATAATTCAAAAAAAAAAAAATGGAAAATCCAAGTTGTAGAGCTCGTCAAACTACGTCGATCTGACTATTAAGAAATTTATTGGGGCTACCAGGGCCCCCTAGAGAGCTGTTTGAAATCTCCAATCTACGGAAAAAATACCGTCAATGTAATTTTTTTGAAAAGTTGAAGGGGGGGGGGTAAGCAATACTCGTTTTGACCTACGGGGCCTCCATATGCTTCAAATCGACGAAAAACAAGTCGTGTGTTTATGTACACGCATTTCCCCTGGGAGTTAAGATTTGCGGTAATTACTGGTTGCGGTCCCGACAGACTGGCACTTAAACAACTCGGCGTTCGAGTCGCGGACTAAAATGAACCATATCCTTACAGCGCCATAACAACGCGTCCGCTAGATCCTCAAAGGCGTGATAAATTTCGTCGGATGTTGTAGATTGTTGCATTTCATTTTCAAAATCGCCAACAAGGCACTTCAGAATGATTTCTAAGGCTAAGCGATTACATTTATCCAACATCGCAGTCGTATCCTTTTCAAAATTTAACATTTACTGTTTGAAAGGGAAAGACCCGTCATATTAAACGGTCACGTTTGACGCCATCAATGGAAACATTTCTGCAGTATTTTCAGTTTTATCTCCAAAAAATAATTTTTTTAGGGTATTTGTGCAGAAGTTACTGGGTTTACCGTGTATGACGAATTTCGACTGAGAATGTCCACAAAAGAAAGTGCCGATATGTCCATTGATGAAATATATTGGTCTAAATTTGCGACATGAAACATCTTTGAGATTGACCGTTTGTGCAATTGCCAAGTTTCGCCTTCATCGGTTAAAAGTCCGCCGTTGAATCCATCTGGGTCACCCCCGAATAGAAAATGCTTAAGGATGGGTCAGTCGTGTTGCTTACAAAATGTACCATTAAACGTGTGACACAAATAGATCTTACTGGTTTTCGTGTTCAGTTTTTACACAACACGTCTGACCCCTCCTTAAGAGCCGGCGATTTTACAACAATGTTTGCGGGCAGGTTTTGAAGGAACCGACTGAGTTTAGCATCAGCCACACAAAGTGTATAATGAAATCCAGCGCGTAAAATTGTTACATTTTGGGTACGATTTCGAAGAGCTCATCTTGGGTTCTTAGAATTGAAAAATAGTACATGTACATAATGTACATAATGTAAAAAAAAAATTTCTAAAACCCTTGTCCAGTCTGTACTCATGCATAGCATCATCATTTTCCACCAGGCTTTGCATTTTTGGAAGAATCCCCCAAACACTATTAGTATATTAGTAAATTAAAAAAATAATTAACTACCCTACTCTACAGTACAACTCTTTGGAACTATAGCGAGAATATTGCAGGTGACGAAGAATTTTTAGTTTCCTTGTAAAAATGATCATTAACCTAGAACATCAAGAATTAGGAAGAATTTAAGAAGGAATTTATAAAGTGAATTTCTAAAATTGTTAAAAAAAGCTCATTGTTAAGTTCATTATACTGGCTATATGAATGTGTTATAATAACATGTTAATCTCTGTCATAGAACCACCCAATGTGTTTTTATTTTATCTTATAGGGAAGTGCAAATTCCAAAGTCGCTACTGTTATCTCTATTTTCGGCAATTTACCCTAACGAGGTGTCGTGGCCATATGATTGGGCAAATTTTCGATGTCGATAAAACGTCCATAAATAATGTGCCACATTTCTCGAAATAACCACTCCACCATAAACCCATAATAAATAAAATCTCTTTTCGTAGAGCGTACGCTAAACGGACGTCAAATAAACGTATAATTGAAAAAAAATGTTGAGAACTCACACCTTTAAGTCGTCCATAGTAAGTACGGAGAATCTGGGCCAGCAAGTCAAATTAGTACGTAAACAACTTGAAAAGTGATAGTAGTACTTTGAGCGTTTTTGACTTTAGTACATATTTATTTGGCATAATGCTCAATTTGATGGCTGAGAATATTATCATGTGTGCACTGGTCAACGCCCAAAAGTGATTTGGTTATGATTAACTCCCCAAAACATGCCCAACAAAGTTCACTACAGGTGTTGCGCAATTTCCAGGCACTAGACTGTGTTTGTTTTCTGGAGAATTCTGTTTGTTAATAACAAATTATAACAGACGAGTCGAAGATAGGTAGGATGGCACTAACAGTAAGTAACTAACTGACCTTTTTACGCGTGACTAAGCGTAGAAAACTGTGACATAAATAAGAAGATTTCAATTAGTATAATTTGCAATTTATAATTCAGCCCCATGCTGAGACTCACAACCTTTTAAACCAACAGGAGAAGGTGTGAAATGGTTGGGTTTGTCTAGTTTGCAAAGCACGTTAGGGTCGAAAATGGAGCGGAAAAAACATATGGGGAATCATTTAAGAGAACCCATAGGGGAATTGTGTGTGTATAACGCCCGGACCTCTTGAATACGGGTTTTTTGTATTTAAAAAAAATGCACAATGCATGATTTTCTCCATTGAGCACGTCGCATTCTCGCTACACGCATTATCACACAAGCTTATTGGCCACAAGCATTGAATCACATCTCAGCGCGCTCTCTCGATTGGCCTCCCTCTTGGTCATCGTAGTAATACGTAATCGTTTGCTAATTGGGCAANTGTGCACTGGTCAACGCCCAAAAGTGATTTGGTTATGATTAACTCCCCAAAACATGCCCAATAAAGTTCACTACAGGCGTTGCGCAATATCCAGGCACTAGACTGTGTTTGGAAAAAACATATGGGGAATCCTTTAAGGGAACCCATAGGGGAATTGTGTGTGTATAACGCCCGGACCTCTTGAATACGGGTTTTTTGTATTTAAAAAAAATGCACAATGCATGATTTTCTCCATTAAGCACGTCGCATTCTCGCTACACGCATTATCACACAAGCTTATTGGCCACAAGCAGTGAATCACATCTCAGCGCGCTCTCTCGATTGGCCTCCCTCTTGGTCATCGTAGTAATACGTAATCGTTTGCTAATTGGGCAAAAAAAAAAATCCCGTATTCGAGAGGTCCGGAAGTTGATATATCGCGATAATTAATGATTTAAATTATCTGAAAATTTGTACTGAAGCGTAACAGATAATATAAATTTAACCCAAAAACATTTATGATAAAGTTTTTTTTTATTTATTACATCTTATTTTTCATGTGTGAGCAGTAAAGCACGTTTTTTGTCATTGCAGGATTACTCAGGAGAACAATTCGTAAATGAATCTGTAATAACCCGTAAGGACTTTCGGTGATAATAAAGCCCGAAAGTTACTTTAAAACACTGAAATAATGAACATAGAGTGTCTTCAAGTTTGTGATAAAGATTAGTAGCTATAAATATTTTTAATCTTGTCGAAAAGAATTTTTAACCCGTATAGAATAAGGCTAAACAAGAATAATGAAATCAGAAGAGAAAGTAGCAGTATTGTTAGATCTACTTGAGTTTCGTCGTTAATGGGATTGTTGGCCGTTGCATCTTGATTTATACTTTGTAGCATTTTTGGATAATTGTCGTTATACATCAGGACTTCTATAAATAAGGGTTTTGTCTTACCAAAACACACGAAATCTACGTATTTTCCACTTTTAAACTGTGTCCAACAATAAATCAGCCGGGGCAAATTTCCACACGCAGTTTTCTATTGTTTCAGCATAAAAAGTGCGTGTGAAAATTTGTTCTCTTTGACTAATTGTTG